>WNGS01162882.1:54436-87500 GCA_020271785.1 Procambarus virginalis
GAAAACAAACCTTTCGAGAACGACACTCGTTAGTGCGGTGAAGCGTGAGCACTGTGTTGGTTTTAATGGATTTTTGACGCTACAGTCGATAACGTCAAAATGATTTTAAATTAGAGATGATAGGTTAGCGGCTAGGCGAGCCTTGCCACCCCGCACCAGGCTACTGACTATATTGACTAGGCTACCAATACCACTAGGCTACCAGTACCACTAGGCTACCAGTACCACTAGGCTACAGTACCACTAGGCTACCAGTGTGACACACACACACAACCAGCAGTACGCACTGCGAAAGGTATTGTATTGTAATGAGCCTCAAAGATTCCTTGTGTTGTGGTACAGCAACAGACTAATTATCACCAGACATTTCAAAATATTGTTCGTCCCTTTGTTGCGTCTTTATGACGTTGCACGATGTACAGTTAAAATTTATTAATGGTGTTTTTTTCCACAACATGCATTCTAGATATTGACAGCAAACAGCTGTGTGACACTGCCAGCGTGAAGTGTTGGAGAGATGGATGGTATTGTTGTTGACAGGAAGGTTTCATACGTCGTCACCTGTTTTTGGGTATTATTTGACTAGGAAATGTAATTCCGACCTCTTTTTCGTAAATATATTTGAATTATAAAACCTTAGATATATATTTGTTTTCTGGTAAACAATTGTGCGAATCTGAATCTTAATCGTAAGTGTAAGATGGAAAAAGTATAAATTTTATAGTTAATTGGATACATTGATGTTTAATTACATAAATATAGCTTCATAAAATTTTAACTCATCATGTAGAATGTGAAGTATATAACGCTTGCAGTAAGTGCATTTGGGCTATTATCCTTTTATTTGTCGTCTCTAAACCATGACTAAGAATTATAGTTTTGTTCAAAATATAATTTAAGACACTTGTTATTCATCTGCAAAAATGATTGTATATGAATGATTCAGCATTATTGAATGTATTACTTTTTGATGTACAAAACTTAAGCAACAGATGTGATGTCGACTCAATTTTAATGTACTCAATATTATTTCAACTTGTTTTAGGTCTAGGGGGAAACGCGGAAATATATTTGATTATGAAAGGTATCCAGGGAAGTGTTGTCCGGTGTTAAGACACTGTAAAGGCTACGTAAAGTTATGTCTTGGTTTACCACAGTTAGCAGACTGTTAACAGATACATAACTTAGACACCCGACCCACAAATCTGAAAATAAAATAATTTACGACGTTTCTGTCCGTCTTGTGGACCATTACTTGATAATGGTCCACAGGGGATCGAAATGTCGTAGTTTTATTTCAGATTTGTGGGTTTTTCAGCCATGTTGTGACTCGATGTCTGCAGGTCTGTACATGGGCAGTTAATCTGTGAACCATTGTGTTGTACTCTCACAGTTTGACAAAGTTTCTTTCGTAATAACAGTTAAATTATTACTTATAATGTTATTCATATAAAAAAGTAGATATTTTATTGTATTGTAAGAATAATGATTGGTCATTGTCTGGAAAACGAAGCCTTTCAGACTTATCTGGGTACCCCACAGACCATTCAACAGCATGCAACCTGCCGAGGAAGCAATCTTCAACAGTTGCGTAACTCTTACTTACTGTTAACTGAACAGAGAAAATCAGGTGTAAGGAAATGTGCCCAAACTTCTCTTCCTGTCCGGTAATCGAACCCGGTATTATTCGGTTGTGAGCCTCGCTAATTATTTACAGCATTTTGGGCAGGACTGACACTAATATATTGCCTTGAAGATAATTCCCTGCTGCTGTCCCTCACATTGCCAATGAAAGTAATGATAACGTTAATATTAACTGTAATGTTATCAACGCATTGCCAATATCACTCATTTATAATTATTATTCGTTATCGAACTAGTCATTCTGATTAACGTCTGGTCTGAACAGTGGTATAAAGAACCAAGTAATATTATCTTTGTTTCAAGAGTACACACAAACACAATATATATATATATATATATATATTATATATATATATATATATATATTATATATATATATATAATATATATATATTGTCGTACCTAGTAGCCAGAACGCACTTCTCAGCCTACTATGCAGGCCCGATTTGCCTAATGGTAAAGTGTTTCATGATTAATTGTTTTTTTCGAGCTACATAACCTACCTAACCCTAACCTAACCTAACTTTTCGGCTACCTAACCTAATCTAACCTATAAGATAGGTTAGGTTAGGTTAGGTAGGGTTGGTTAGGTTCGGTCATATATCTACATTAATTTTAACTCCAAAAAAAAAATGACCTCATACATAATGACATGGGTAGCTTTATCATTTCATAAGAAAAATTAGAGAAATATATTAATTCCAGGAAACCTTGGCTTATTAGGCAAATCGGGCCTTGCATACTAGGCCAAAAAGTGCGTTCTGGCTACTAGGTACGACATATATATATATATATATATATATATATATATATATATATATATATATATATATATATATATATATATGTCGTACCTAGTAGCCAGAACGCACTTCTCAGCCTACTATGCAAGGCCCGATTTGCCTAATAGGCCAAGTTTTCATGAATTAATTGTTTTTCGACTACCTAACCTACCTAACCTAACCTAACCTAACTTTTTCGGCTACCTAACCTAACCTAACCTATAAAGATAGGTTAGGTTAGGTTAGGTAGGGTTGGTTAGGTTCGGTCATATATCTACGTTAATTTTAACTCCAATAAAAAAAATTTGACCTCATACATAATGAAATGGGTAGCTTTATCATTTCATAAGAAAAAATTAGAGAAAATATATTAATTCATGAAAACTTGGCTTATTAGGCAAATCGGGCTTGCATAGTAGGCTGAAAAGTGCGTTCTGGCTACTAGGTACGACATATATATATATATATATATATATATATATATATATATATATATATATATATATATATATAATATATATATATATATATATATATATATATAATATTAATATATATATATAATATATATATATATATATAATATATATATATATATATAATATATATATATATATATATAATTATGACCGAAAAGTAGGATTAATAATTCTAACACGAATTTTCTAGATCTTCCTTATGTTTCTTTTACTGTCGACGGTAAATGAAAAATCAATTCTCCAAAATTCATTTTTATTTCTAGTCTGACGTGACACTTGAGCGCGTTTTGTAAAACTTATTACATTTTCAAAGACTTTAGTTTACACACACACAACTTATAACTGAATGTTGTTGTTGTTTGGGTCTTTTATACCTGCATTTGGGTGAGGTGATGTAATACAATAGTAAGGTGAAAACAAACTTTCAACAAACACAGAACACGGAACAATGGGTATAAGTTAAAAGGCAGACTTGTAACTGCAGACGGCCTATTGGCCCATAGTTCTTGATGCTTCTATATTGGAGCGGAGTCTTGAAGTGGGTAGAATATAGTTGTGCATTAATTGGCTGTTGATTGCTGGTGTTGACTTCTTGATGTGTAGTGCCTCGCAGATGTCAAGCCGCCTGCTGTCGCTGTATCTATCAATGATTTCTGTGTTGTTTGCTAAGATTTCTCTGGTGATGGTTTGGTTGTGGGAAGAGATTATATGTTCCTTAATGGAGCCCTGTTGCTTATGCATCGTTAAACGCCTGGAAAGAGATGTTGTTGTCTTCCCTATATACTGAGGTTTTTTAGGCTTACAGTCCCCAAGAGGGCATTTGAAGGCACAGACGACGTTGGTCTCTTTTAGAGCGTTCTGCTCAGTGTATGGAGTTTTTCTCATGAGTAGCCTGGCCGTTTTCTTGGTTTTATAGTAAATCGTCAGTTGTATCTTCTGATTTTTGTCTGTAGGGATAACATTTCTATTAACAATATCTTTCAGGACCCTTTCCTCCGTTTTTTGAGCTGTGGAAAAGAAGTTCCTGTAAAATAGTCTAATAGGGGGTATAGGTGTTGTATTAATTGTCTCTTCAGAGGTTGCATGGCATTTCACTTTCCTTCTTATGATGTCTTCAACGAAACCATTGGAGAAGCCGTTGTTGACTAGGACCTGCCTTACCCTACAGAGTTCTTCGTCGACTTGCTTCCATCCTGAGCTGTGGCTGAGAGCACGGTCGACATAAGCGTTAACAACACTCCTCTTGTACCTGTCTGGGCAGTCACTGTTGGCATTTAGGCACATTCCTATGTTTGTTTCCTTAGTGTAGACTGCAGTGTGGAAACCTCCGCTCCTTTCCATGACAGCTACATCTAGAAAGGGAAGCTTCCCATCCTTCTCCATCTCGTAAGTGAAACGCAACACAGTATTCTGCTCAAATACCTCTTTCAGCTCCTGCAGATGTCTGGCATTAGGTACCTGTGTAAAAATGTCGTCAACATATCTGCAGTATATGGCCGGTTTCAAGTTTATGTCGACTATGACTTTTTTGCAAACAGGACACCTAGGGGAGAACCCATGGCGACCCCATCTACTTGCTTATACATGTGCCCATCTGTGCTCAAGAAGGGTGCCTCTTTAGTACAAGCTTGGAGTAGTTTTCTCAGAATATTTTCTGGTATGTCAAGAGGAGTACAGGCCGGATCACGATTCACTCTGTCCGCTATCATCCCGATTGTTTCATTCACAGGTACGTTGGTAAACAGTTATTCTACGTCCAACGAGGCTCCTATCCCTGTGGCCCGTGTTCCCTGCAGTAAGTCAACAAATTCCTTTGGAGACTTCAGGCTGAAGGCGCAAGGGACATAAGGAGTCAGCAAGCCGCTGAGTCGTTTCGCCAGTCTGTACGTGGGTGTGGGTATCTGGCTGATGATTGGCCGAAGTGGGTTTCCAGGCTTATTCCACATAAGCCTGGATTTGCTTTAGGATTTGTCTTTGCTTGCCTTGCTATGCGAACTTCTTAGTTTCTGTTTGGCCTTCTTATATCTTTTTTAACATTTCTAACCGGCTGGAGGAATTCTTCCTTTAAACAGACCTCCCCATTCCTAATCCTTTTGTACCAAGCTCTCTTTCTACCTATAAGGTTCATCAGAACCATTGTTATCCATTTCGGATCATTACTATTCAATCTATTAAATTTTTATAGCATACTACGTACCTGTGATTCGCTTAGAATATTTTTAAATAAATTAGATTTTGAATCCACATCGAAATCCCCTTTTACATCACCCATCGTTGGGTTCACGACTCGTTTTAAAACCTCCCCCCCCCCATGCCCAGGACTTTCCAATCTATTTAAATAAAAAAAATTCTTAGGCCATTACAATCAGCTTTTCGAAAATCTGGCATTCTACACAGAATTTTCTCCTACAATTAAAGTCACCCATGATACAAATACTGCTAGACCTAGATGCTTTAGATATTTTATCCCACAGATGCTTTGCTTTCATTCTGTCTAAGTTTGGTGGCCTGTATATAACTTTTATTATAAGATTTCTAGCTATTTCGTTTAATTGTAGCCAAATAGTTTCTATGTGTAGCTCAGTTGTGATTCCCTCTTTGAAACTACATTTAAAATTTTCCCTAACATATATGGCTACACGCCCTCCTCATTTAATATTCTGTATATTTTATCTGCGTGAAATAGTTTAAATCCGTTTATTTGATATTCAGCTAATGGTTCTCTATTTTCTACATTCATCCATGTTTCGGTAAGTATAATAATATCTATTTCTGTGCAAACAAGAGCATTTCAATCGTTTATTTTGTTTCTTAGACTTCTACTGTTCGTGAAATATACTCTAAGTGTATTATTATTATTATGACGTTCTCTCTCCTTGTTCATTTTGCCAATTTGTTTCCCTCCACAAACACCTACTTTTATTACCTCCTCTCTCCATATAAATTCCCATTGCACTATTTACAAACAGTTTAAAGCGAAACAAACAATTCCAACCTCAGGTTCCAACGAGTTGGCAACAGCAACAACCCCTAGATAGGTGCATTTCCCATCCCAAGCATACATGTCATTTCTTCCATACAGGTGTTCTCAATTATCAATGAAAGATATTGCATTTGATTTGCAATATTTGTCTAGCCGGCAATTGACATCATGTGCCCTCGACTACCATTCATTTCCAGCTTTATTTCTTGGAAGAATGCCACGTATGATCGGGATTCCTCCCTTATTCCTATCTGATTCAATGACTGTCTTAAGCCTCTGTATCAGTGCCTCACTCCTAACTCATTCTACATCCTTTCCACCAGCACTAATACAAATAATATGTTCGTTTTCATTTCTACCCCATTATATTATTCATTTTGTTCACTATATCACCACTCCCTGCTCCCATATAGCAAACCCTTAACCTGTTCCCCCTATCTAGCACAAAAAGCGCTATCCAAATACCTCACCTCAGAATCTCCTGCAACCAAAATTCGCTTAGCTACTTCCTTTACTTTGTGTGTAGCTTGAGGTACCAGCGCTCCCTTCATTGCCTTCCCTTTGGAGTGAACTGCAGGCTCCCTACAGCACTCGTCTTCCAGCAATGTAGCACTTTACCATAAGCTTAGCTAAATTCAAGGTACACAATATCACAAACCTTTCCAATATCAACTGGATCAACTATGTTCAAATTAAATGATAGCAAATTTGTTAAACAGGCTAGGTCATCAGTAAAATCATGTTGTTTAACCCTTACACTGCTCAGGGGTCCTGGGGACATTCACACCCCTGTGTGCAAGAAAAAAAATCAAAAAAGTTTTTCGTCTTCTAAACATGTTAATTTCAGTCCCCTGAGCACAGGAAAAATAATAACAAAATTCTATTATACATACCAATGACACAATTGAGCCGAGAAGTTGGCCGATGACGTCACAGAACGTGAGCGCTCAAGTGTGCTGCGTCAGCCAGCTGTCACTCACGGCCGCTCACGCGGCCCGAGTTGCCGCGAATTTATTTTTGCAGAATAATTTAAAGTATTCTTGGGTCATTTTACACAAATTTTTTTCGCTAGTATTGTTCCAATTATTAGCAATAGACGTTGTATTATAATAAAAATGGTATAAACTCACTAGACGCTCACATATTAGTGTCACAAGTATGCCCACCAAAATGGTATAATTTACAGAAAATATTCAATGTATTTGGGTTTTTTTCAACATAAACACAAAAATTAACTTGATATGCACATTTATTTACCAAAGAATTACACATTTAGTACTCCTGGAGACTGTGATACTGTGCAAAACAGTCGATATGGCACAGAGAGACGGCACACGCTTCGCACCATGTCAGCACCAATTTACGTTTCTGTGGCCTCAATTTGGTGCTGGAACACACAACACACCGACGCTGGCCTGCTGCACGAGCTCCAGTTGGTGGTAATTTCTTGATTTGGTGCATCAGAAAGGCCTCCCTGTAAGCGAGCCTGGGTGCAGGAGCATGGTTCAATATTGGGTTTCGAATGGGTCTTTGTATGCCAGGTGTGTCCTTGCCAAATTTACCTAGCAACTGTTTCACAACTTGAAAACTAAACGAACGGAAATATGGTTTTCTACCAGTCTTCACAAGAAACATGTTGTAACTGTTCAGCATTGTTACGTCAATAAGGTGGAAAATCATTTTCTTCGTCCACTTCGCAGTCTACACACTCTACAGCACCCACCATCATGTCACATATATCAACTAAACGCATGTTGATGTTGTAGTCCATCACACAATCTGGCTTATATATTTGCTTTGTTGTTCTGTTCACCTTGCCACTGTCCACCATTGTACCAGGGTGAATAGTGGTCAACAAGTGCACTTCACGTCTGTCTTTCCACCGCACTGAAAGCATTGCACCACTTTTTCTTACCTCGCAATCACCTACTTGCATAGCAGTGTCAAACACAAGCATTTCCCTTCGTTTTGGCTTTACTGTTCCACACACTCCAGTCTCATTATCAAGCAAGAATTTCGTTAGCAAGGGACTGGTATAATAGTTATCTGTGTACAATATGTGGCCCTTGTTCAGATATGGTGCAAGCAGTGACTTCACCACACAACCTGAGAAGCCATGTTCGTCATTAGCAGGAATATCTACATTTGTGGCTGAATAAAGTATCATATGTAACACCATTCCTGATTCACAGTCACAGAGCACAAAGAGTTTCAGTCCAAATCGGTGACGTTTTGAGGGAATATACTGCTTGAAGGCAGCACGTCCTTTGAAAAGCACAAGGGATTTATCAATAACCAGCTTCTGAGCTGGTACGTAGTAATCTCGGAACTTTCCAATCAGGTCATTTAGCACGTGCCTCACCCTCCAAAGCCTATCATCCTGTGTCTCATCTGCATTAATTGCAAAATGAATGCACCGTAGGATCAACAGAAATCTGTCTCGGGACATATATTTCCCCGAACAATGGTGTTGGAACAGCGTTGTCTTTGCTCCAATAATCTGAAATTACGTGTTTCACACAATGTTTCATCAACATGCAAATTGTGAAAAACACATACAGTTCACCATCAGTTGTCTCTTTCCAACGCTGTAGTCGTGAAAATTCTGAAACTTCCTCACCTTCAATGAGATCGGCCACAAGTCTGTTCGTTTCATGAACAATGTGTTCCATGAGCGGCTCATCGAAATATGCAGTAAAGAAGTCCATTTCACACATTTCGTCACCAGTATCAGGGAAAAGATCTGTAATTCCCACATCTCTGTTGTCAAAGTCGGGAATATGTGGAACAAAATCTTCCCCATCACTCCACACACACAAATCTGCTGCCTTCCATTAGCTGCACAACTGCTAGGAATCCGGGGACCAGGAGCTGAAGCAGGCATTGTAACAGTAGGGGCAGGAACGGTAGATGAGGAAAAAGATTTGGAACATGAGGGAATTTGTTCCTCATTGTCGCCATATTGTCCCATGCGGCTGCGCTTGGCTGGGCGGGCAGCTGATGTGGCGAAACTTGTACTGGCACTAGCAGCCGGGGTAAAACTATTCTCCGATTCTTCATCACTAAAATCTGAGAAAGATTTACTTGTTTCAGACTCGTTGATCAAATCATAAACGTGCAGTGGTATAGATGAACGACGTGCTTGGGCGCGAGGTGGTGTTGAGTAGTAGCCTTGTGAGGCATCCTCACCCTCATGGCACCCACATGTTCACCCTCACTATCCGTTGTTTCGATTTCTTCTGGCTGGGTATAATCTTCATCTATATCTGAGTCGTCAATATCAGATTCGTCAACGTCCTTGAACAATTCATCTGCAATTTCGTCTTCGGTCAAAGACTGCGCGGCGCAGTGCGCTGAGCGAGGTCGCACGCTGGACCGTGATGCGCTCGCCATGGTGTCTGGCCACTAACTAAGGCCTGTGAAACAAAGGAGGCCTGCTCTAAATTTTTTTTCAAAATGGCGTCTGTTTACAGTCTCCCCTGGCTACGGTATGGGTGACCCCTTTACACCGCGGGTCGTTTGAATCGTGCCTGGCACCCTTTGGCGTATATATACACCATGCACACGGTGGGACATGTTACTCATGGCGTATATATATAAGCCATGCGCAGTTTAAGGGTTAATCATTTATTAATCTATGTTTTTCTAGATGAAGACAAATGGTATTTGCAATTATCGATTCAAGCAATTTTCCCACCATAGATGTTAAGCTAACTGGCAGATAATTTGACGCAAGTGATCTATGCCCTTTTTTGGAAATTGGTACCACATTAGCCACCCTCCACGACTCTTGCACACTGCCTGACTCTAATGATTTATTAGAATGAAGGTAACTGCAGAAGGCTTCTTGACTCATAGGAGGCAGCTCCTATTTATATTGATCAAATTTCTTTCATATATATGTCTAACCAACGCGTTAAACCATCATGAGATATTACTTGTTCAATCTACAGGACTGCCCAATAAGCTGATTTAAAGTCCAGGGGAGAGAAAAACCTTATATTATTCAAGCAATTCAGAATTCATTGTGTTAATGGAAAGGAATACTCATTATCTGTTCTTAGTTCATTTTCCTTTCGTAGTCGACACAGAACCTATAAGGTTATATAAAGTTTCATTACTGAAATGACTGAAGATACCAGAATGAGTAGCTACTCTCAACTATGACTTGCCTGATTATATTATAGCATTCTTCACGAATAGCACACTTTATCTGGTTTGGGAACCTCCACTAACGGATCTGAACACTGTACTCACCTAGTTGTGCTTGCGGGGGTTGAGCTCTGGCTCTTTGTTCCCGCCTCTCAACCGTCAATCAACAGGTGTACAGTTTCCTGAGCCTAATGGGCTCTATCATATCTATACTTGAAACTGTGGATGGAGTCAGCCTCCACCACATCGCTTCCTAATGCATTCCATTTGTCAACCACTCTGACACTAAAAAAGTTCTTTCTAATATCTCTGTGGCTCATTTGGGCACTCAGTTTCCACCTGTGTCCCCTAGTGCGTGTGCCCCTTGTGTTAAACAGCCTGTCTTTATCAACCCTGTCAATTCCCCTGAGAATCTTGAATGTGGTGATCATGTCCCCCCTAACTCTTCTGTCTTCCAACGAAGTGAGGTTTAATTCCTGCAGTCGCTCCTCGTAGCTCATACCTCTCAGCTCGGTTACTAGTCTGGTGGCAAACCTTTGAACCTTTTCCAGTTTAGTCTTATGCTTGACTAGATAGGGACTCCATGCTGGAGCCGCATACTCCAGGATTGGTCTGACATATGTGGTATATAATGTTCTGAAAGATTCCTTACACAAGTTTCTAAAGGCCGTTCTTATGTTAGCCAACCTGGCATATGCTGCTGATGTTATCCTCTTGATATGAGCTTCAGGGGACAGGTCTGGCGTGATATCAACCCCCAGGTCTTTCTCTCTCTCTGACTCTTGAAGTATTTCATCTCCCAAATGATACCTTGTATCTGGTCACTGTGGGTGATAACCCACATATCATATCACTGTGGGTGATAACCAGGGTTGATGAAATGTTGAATAAGATGCCGACCCTACGTCACCATCCCTTCTGTGAAAAAACTTGTGTGCTTTCTCAGCATGTCCCTGATTCCCTTCCCTTCAGTGTCGAACCTCTGAATGTTTATTAACAATATTTTGTCAAATGTATCAATTAAGTGTCTTGAGGGACGCTTAGGCAAAACCTATGGGGTGAAGGGATCTAGTATTAATGGCACCACACTTGGAGGTAATGGGAAAGGGAGTCTGATTCACTTGTAGAATTAATGAAAATTACAAGGGCATGTGTTAGTCTTTCCCAATACGGAAGTGATGGATCTTACGGAAACATAAGAACAAAGGTAACTGCAGAAGGCCTATTGGCCCATACGAGGCAGCTCCTATTTATAACCACCCAATCCCACTCATATACATGTCCAACCCTCGCTTCAAGCAATCGAGGGATCCCACCTCCACCACATTACGCGGTAATTGGTTCCACAAATCAACAACCCTGTTACCAAACCAGTATTTACCCAAGTCTTTCCTAAATCTAAACTTATCTAATTTATACCCATTGTTTCGTGTTCTGTCTTGTGTTGATACTTTTAATACCCTGTATATATCCCCTTTGTTATGTCCATTCATCAACTTGTAAACTTCTGTCATGTCACCCCTAACTCTTCGCCTTTCCAGTGAATGCAATATAAGCTTTATTAATCTTTCTTCATATGAAAGATTTCTAATTTGGGGAATTAACTTTGTCATCCTACGCTGGACCCGTTCAAGTGAATTTATATCCATTCTATAGTACGGCGACCAAAACTGAACTGCATAATCTAAATGGGGCCTGACCAGAGGAAGATATAGCTGAAGAACCACACCAGGTGTTTTGTGTTATGATCTAAGCCTGCAGGAGAAACGAGTCTCCCTCTTGAGAGTTATTCAGCAAGCCTGACCTGACTAGAAGGTCCAGGAAATATAGAGGTGATAACACAGGTGTAAAATAGTTAGTTGGATTTAATAAACAATTTGAGATTGTGGGCAGTGAATAAGAAAATAGATAAATGACTGGTTAGGAGATGTGGATAATTTGCTGGAGGCGTGAGGCTCACTTCTGGAGGGCTTTGAGCTCACTTGAGCACCAGACATTGCAGGGGGAATCCGTGCTCCGTTTGAGCTCCCGTCAGAAAGGAACCACCTAGTGATATATCTCGTGTGCAGACGTTCCAGCTGTGGAATCGAGCTGGAAACGTTGTGGTCTCAAGTCCTGGACGGCGAAGAGTTTTTATTAAGCCGCCCAGAGACATTATCGTGGGCCGTGGGAGTACCCTGACCAGACAACGTCAAAGGGAGGAGCGCCCTCGACTAGACAATCTGTGGTAAGCACGATTTTAAGCCAGTCTATAGTGATTACTTGTAGTTGGTCGTGTGCCCAACGACAGTAGCGAATGTCTATTGATAAGTTAGACATGTTTTGGTAAAGCGGGAAGCCTAAATAAGAGGACGGAGTTGAGAGAGACAGCTGGAGGGATGAGCAGCACGTCCTCTCCCATCGACCGCCTTGAAGCCAACTGACTGGTGTTGATGAGCTCCAAGGTAGTGGAGGAGAGGACCTCGAGGTGAGGAGAAGCAGTGAAGAGGAGTGTCACGTGCTTCTGTACAAGTGGTGAAGCACCATAGCTGCTCGAGGAAACTTCATGGTGTAGCAGCCAGGAGAGCTGTGGAGGACCCTAGTAGAAGTAGTGAAGCACCATAGTTGCCCAAGGAATCTTCATGGTGGCAGCCTGGAGGAGCTGCAGAGGATCCTGGTAGTTAAACCCGGAAAAACCTGAAGAGATCAGGGTAGTGAACTTCCAGACGAGGAAGGGAAGTTCTAAATGATTACTTGTAGGGAGGTGATAGAGTGTTTGGTTGTCATTAGCGTGCAAGACGCAGTGAGAGGTGAGTGATTATTTGCGTTCTTGTGCCGAGGAGTGTATATACCGAAGTTTAGAGTTACAGTCGTAGGCTGGATTACCTGCAGATGTATGTGTTCTAGGACTGATAGGGTGATCGATTGATCATTGTTGTGTATCAAGGAACATTTATATTGATATATATACGTTATTGCATTCATACGCTGATTTTCCTTGTACATATTTATAGATATATATATATTCTCTTGCTGATAGTGCAACATTGTATTATAAGACTTGATCTACTTGAGGAGGTTGATAATATTAGGTGGTGAATAAGGAGATAGGATACCACTTATTAAGCTGATGGCAGAGTTCTGATGGTGTTGGAGTGCAACCTGACTGTAATAATATAGAGTGTAGGATTCATTATTATTATATTTGTGTATGTGCTTTGTCCAGTAAATGTATTCAAATTTGCTGGTGTTTGCCCTTGTCCTAGTGAGGCTTCCCAGGGTGTAGTAAGAAGGAGAGAGAGAGAGAAGGAACCAAGATCCACTGCTGTGGACAGGGTAGAAGGTAATACTAATAAGTCAAAGGGGATTGAGATCATATCACATAAGGAGAGAGTGGGGAGTCACAGCGGCTTGAGTGGGTGTGTGCATGTGACAATGAGGCTAAGTATTGGAGCCGCATCCCCTAAACGTGTGACGTTGAGCCCCTCTCCAAGAGCCAGAAGCGCCCAGTGTGATCTCCTGGAAAAGTATAAGCACTCTATCGAGTTGTGGGTTGGGTTGTCCAGAAAGAAGGATCAACAACATGACAACACCACCAACCCACACTACAACAAATTGGGGGGAGAGTGAACTGACACACCCACACCCTGTCCAAGAGTGGATTGGTACACCCCTTGTTGAAATAGATACATTGTGTGACCACAGGTGTATATTCTCTCTCTCATGGGAAGACTCAGAGGACAAGATGGATAAAGTGCAAGCGTTTGTGGAGTCACGCAAGCCTGAGGACTTGGAAGGTTGCATGAGGGATCAATTAAAACAGATAGCAGAAAAATGTGGCAATAGGTTGAAAGCATCTAAAGTAGCTGGGATGAAGGATGAGATCCTGAGGAAGTTGAGAGCCAAAAGTGAAGTGGCAGAACAAGGAGCCCAGAAAGGAGCTGAAAGTGGAAAGGAGGATGATGGGCAGGATGAAGTGAGATCCCAGGGATCGAGTAGGAGCAGCAAGAGTAGCCGCAGTAGCAGGAGTAGCCGGAATAGGAGCTTGAAGAGATTCCATTTAGAGCTCCAGATGCAGCATGAGGAGAGACAGTTCCAGCTGGAAAAGATGAAATTAGAACTCCAGATTAAAAATGAAGCCGAGAAGGAAAAACAGAAAACCAGGCTGGAAGTAGAGAAAGCATGACTAGAGGTGGAGAAAGAAAAAGAGAAAACCAGAATAAGAGAACTGGAGTTGGAACAGGACAAAGAAAAAGAAAAAGCCCAGGTCGAAAAAGAAAAAGCCCAGGTCGAAAAAGAAAAAGAGAGAACAAAACAAATGCAGATAGAAGCGAATAGAACCATGGCTGAGCAAAGGATTGAACATTGTTTGCCAGAGAGCACCACCCAGGTATCACATTCACCAGATGTTAGTGTTAGGGAGAAGGACATTCCCTTGTTTGTGCCCGAAGAGGCAGAGAGCTTCTTTGAGCATTTTGAAAAAGTAGCCAGCATCAAGGAGTGGCCACAGGAGGAATGGGCCCAGCTGGTCCAGTTAAGATTGACCGGTGCAGCCAGGGAGGCATATACCCAATTGTCACTGGGAGAGTGCCAGGATTATGCCACAGTAAAGAGCAGCATATTGCGCTCGTTTCAGCTAACCACAGAAGCTTATAGGAAGCGTTTCAGAGAAATGATCAAAGTTGGGGCATGTACCTTTGCTGAGACAGCAAGGGATCTGGAAAGATGATTCCAGAAGTGGATTGAAGCTGCCGGAGTTGGATCTTACGCTGACCTGAAGCAACTGATGGTCATGGAGAAGTTCTTAGAAATGATGCATCCCGAAACAAAGTTCAAGATCCAAGAAGCGGGGGTAAAGGATGTGAAAGATGCCGCTGATAGGGCGGATATGATTATGGAAGCATACAAGAGCTTGAGGGAGAACAGAGTGAGAAGCGAGGCGAGACGCAGCAATGGCAGACCCAGTGGAGTTTGGGGAGGAAGAAATTATGAAAGACCCAGGGGAGTTTGGGGTGAGAAAAATTTTGATAAATGGGCAGATAAACGTAAGTACCCTAAAACTCAGAAGAGCAGGTCGTGCACTTCGTCTGAAAGTGAGGATGAAGGAGCCAAACGAGAAATTAATCGTTATCCAGGAAATCAAAAGTTCAATGAAGCTCCACAGAGTACGAGAAGTACATCTGGGCCCGAGGAACTCGAATACGAGTGGACAAAGTCAGAGCTGCTCTGGTACATATAGGAGAGACTTTTTCCAGGTGAGGTGTTACAATTGTAACGGATTGGGTCGCGTGATGCGAGATTGTCGGCAGGGCAAGAAAGTTGTGACCCTGGCCATGTGTGACCCTCGAAGTAAATATACTAATGTGTTCCAAGACAAACCACAGAGAGTGAAATTAGTGAACGAGAGGTATAGGCCGTTCATGAGCAAAGGTTGGATCAGTATAGGAGGCCAACGTTGGTAAAAGTTGGTATTTTAAGAGATACTGGAGCTAATCAGAGCTTGATTACGAGAAGCCTGATTGGGAATGATCGACGGTTAGCTGGCAGGAGTAAGATGAAAGTATACAAGTTATTGTCTGAGAGTGACATGCCCGTATGTGCTGTCCAGCTAAGTTCGGAATATGGGTCAGCAGAGGTGATGTTGGGAGTATGCCCGACATACCTGTTCCAGTAGTCCAAGTGATCCTGAGGAATGACTTGTGCGGGACAAAGGTGTTGCCAAGAGTCATAGCGGAGACTGTGCCAGAGAAGTGCCCAGAAGGCCACGGCACGGGTGGGACACCTGAGAGTGTGAACCTGACTGATGTCCGGGGGGATGAGTCAGGAGACCGCAAAGCCATTGAGTACCCTGTCTCGGTAGTGATGAAGGCAGAGGTGGCCGACGAGGAAGACGCTGGAGAAGATGAGACAGTGTCGATTCAGCCAGTAGAAGATATCGACGTAGATATAGCGTGGTTATTTGAGGAAGGTCTGACTCAGGAAGATGTAGTCTCGGTGAGGTCAAAAGTGAAGACGATCCAGCCGAAGAAGAATCATGTGAAGAGAGTGGACGTGAGTAGAGCACAGCCCGCTGACATTAAGAGTCGGAAGGTGAATGCAGCTGTGCTGAGCGGAAGCGAGGAAGGATGTGGACATACTGAGGACGGGAGTAGAGCGTCAAGTTGTCCACGAGCACAGAGGCATTTGGATAGTGGAGTTAAGTTGTTTGAGATGTCAGGAGTTGACATGTTTCACAGAAAACGTGGAGGAGAGATAGTGATGAAAAGTAATAGCCGAGAAAATGAAAGGAGAAGAGACAGTATGTGTTGTTGGAAATTTCCAACCCTTATCATCCATTATTATATTATGATAAATTACCATTACCTTACTAATTGCAGTAGCTCCTAACACCACTAACCGTAGTGTTAATATAAATTAATCTGAGCATATTGCTGATAATATTACTCCTGATAATGTAAATCGAGAGTTATTAATTGAAATTATTTAGTAACAGCTTTTATTCTGTTACGATCGAATGCTCTGGAGAAGTATAAATAACATCTCCATTTCTCGCTAGAGATCATTTATCGAGAATATTATAATTATTAATTCCCTATAATTCCAACCCAGTTCATATTATCGCATTTCATCCATAATTGCGCGGAAAAGAATAATTCGTGTTTAATAATTTCCGTGGTGAATGCGAGAGCGGGGAGAGGGAGGGCGGCGACGCCATTACATCAACAAGGCACGCTCACGAGGCAGCGTGGGAGAAGCACATGGCTTTGCTGGGAATTCTTATCGACAAGAATTACGTTGATACCCAGTTAATAAGTGGAATTTACTTGCCTGTGTTCTATAGTGCCTCAGCAGTGAATAACGCGTCTACAATTAATACCAGGACCCGTAATTAAGTGTGCACAGCAGTGAACATTGGGTCCAGCAGACGCTCATTTCGGCAGACCTTAGTACTCAGTTACGCTCCTAAGTATTATTTTTTGATGCATCAAAGTAGATAGTACCTTAGTGAGTAGTTTGTTGTCATGAAGAATGAACATCCATAATAACATGTTAGTAATGTTTATTATTCATCTCAGTTTCATGAACATCTGAACATAATTTGTAGCCTAGTCAATTGCTACTTTATATTTCTTGCATTACAGCGTGTATTTGAGGTGCTAGCAAGATTCTCATCAATCGTGTTATTTACCTCGAGTTCTTTCTCTATGGGGATTTCGTGACCACGAGGACGAATGATGAACTGGCGTTAGAAATCGTATTACAGCTAAGACACATTTTTTCTTATAAATTTATTCAATTTGATTATTGGTTCTATAATTAATATAGCAATTACCATAGCATGTTTATTGACAGATTGGTAGTTAATGTTTATTTTTAACTGTGGTCAATATTTATGCTCAGTGATTAATGATGATTATAATTATAATTTGATTACCATATATTTGAATATATTGTAGTTAGATTTACCACATTACTAACCCAACAATGAACTGGTGACGAACCACACTGGTTCCTAGATATATATGAACTTCTAGAAATAACCCCCCAATGTTGATATTTGAGGCTTTGGCTTTAATTAATAATTACAGTCTTCATTATTTTCTAGTGATTATTTCTTAAATGAGTTTCCATAGACACTGGTTCTCTAGTGTCATTCTAATGATCACTTTTATTTGTTTTCCCTCTTTTCTCAAAAGCGGGTGGTCCTTCGAGTTATTTCAATACAATAATTAAATAATTTAATTTCTGAGTTCAAGCCCCAGATAAACAACATTTTGGTCCTTTTCGAACCGGATAATTATCAATTACCAATTAATATTAATCTATATCAGTTCTCAGACCAGAACAACTTTTTGGTCTTATCGAACTGGTTACATACCAATTACCATTAAACTGTATCCGTTCTCAGAAACCAAAACAACATTTTGGTCTCTTAGAACTGGATACAATCCAAGAAATTCTTACAATTAGTCCTGTACTAATGAGTAGTACATACATTATACATTTTTGTGCTGACCCTACCAAGGGTGGGATTCAACATTACAGTAACTCTGATTAGAGTGTACCCATGTCAATTATTTGTGTATTCATTATTTTTGTGTGTGGTTTTGAGTGTTGCTGTATGATCACCATTACATCTAATGGTGATAATGATGGGCTAGCCGGACGAAAGTTAATGGTGACATGCAGCCACCACTCAAAATCTTTAGCTATATACTTGTTAGGTAGGGACATTTAACCTCAGAGTGAGGTAGAGTTTAATTTAGCCAGAACTCAGGCTATACTCAATATTAATTATCAACTAATGAACAAGTATCCCAGCTTCATTAGTAATATTCAATCAAGTCCTATGAAATTTGGACTTAAAGCTAACATGGCTACTCCTGAGCAATTAAGGAGAACCTATATTGGCCTCAAAGGCCATTTAACTAGACTAATTAATAAGTCTGATGACTTGTCCAAGGCAACTCCCATTGATTACTATCTACTAAAATCATCAGTGAGAGTAGCTAATCTTAAGTTTGATCAAGTTAAATCTGCAAGTCAGTCTTATCTTAACTCACTGAATGCTACTGAAACTGATCTAGAGGAATTAGATCAAATTGTAGCAAATATTTCCCAACACGAAGATGAGACTCAAGATAAATTTGATGTACTATCCAGTATAGTAAACCATCAATCCAATACAAATTCTACTATGTCTCAATCCAGTAATCAATTACCTGAGGTTCGTCTACCTACTTTAGACTTACCTACATTTGCAGGGCTGGATGAAGAAAATTGGGACACATTTTGGACTTCATTTGAAGTTCATATCCATAACAGGTCTTATCTTGACCCAATTTCTAAATTTTCATACCTGATTAGTCTTCTCAAAGGGGAAGCTAAAAAGGTTATAAATAACTTAGCTCTCACTGAGAGTAATTATGTGGAAGCTATAAAACTGCTGAAGTTGAATTATTGCAACCAGGAGTTAAGTATAGCTAACCTTTATTACCAATTGCTAGATCTGAATGCACCAAGTAACAGACCAGACTCACTTCAAAGCTTCAGGCTAGAAGCAGAGTCTCTAGTGAAGGCCTTAGGTACTAAAGTTGATGTACCAGCTTCAGAATGGTCAATCAAGTTACTTTTGCAGAGGAAATTGCCTCAAATTATCTTAGCAGAAATATGTTCACATTATAAAACCGAGTTTCTCACTCTCGAGCAAATATTCGAGGGGCTGAGAATAACAGTTAACAGGTTGAAGACTCATGATAAGATTAAACCTGAGTCTAAATTACCTAACATTGACATCTCAGTCAAACCCAAATTGACTTTGAATAAATCCAATAAATCTAAGCCTAAGACTACTCCATCCACTGGAAAGGGGAGTGGTAGTGTAGGTATTTATACTGTATCTCCCTCTGACACTGCAACTGATGTGTCTACTAAAAGGACAAATTCAGTCAGAGAGAGAAGGTGCCTGTTCTGCGATCAAGAACATCTCACCTACAAATGTACGGTTTATCCTAACTTTAACACCAGGATTAAACAACTTCAAGAATTACACAGATGCACCAAGTGCATGGGTTCTCATGAGCCCAGTAAATGTGTTGTGCAGCTACGGTTATGCAGTAGATGCCACAAAGGTGTACATCATTATGCCTTATGTAGAACAATTTCTACCCAATCTGTGACACCTGGGAAGAATTCTATGAATTCTACCACAGTACAATATTGCAAGGTACATCAGGAAATAAGTGTACTTGCTACTGAGGCAGGCAATAATACCACTCTGCCTACAGCTCAACTTAAACTAATAGACAAGAAATCTAGAGTCAACACTAGAGGTCTCTTTGATCAGGGATCACAGAAAACCTTTATCACGCAACAATTAGTTGAGCAGTTAAAATTAAAACCTGCCAAAAGTGTGAGACTGAACATTTCTGGGTTCTTGACTAATAGTGGACCTCGTGAATACCAAGTAGTCAAGGTATTAGTGAGACTTGGATCTTCTACTAGTCCAATACAAGCGGTAGTAGTTGATAAACTGCCTTCAGACCTGCAGGTCACAGGACTAGCTCGCACTGCGAGATATCTTAAACGAAACCGCATGAGGCTAGCAGATTACAAAATAAATTCTGACTGCCTCACAGATGTTGGTATACTTATAGGCGCTGACCATTATTATAAATTTATAACTGGATGCACCAGACAACACGGAATGAATTTGTTGTCATCTGCTGGAGGCAAGTTGCTTACTGGACCGGTGCTTTTCCAACAAAAGGCAGCGTCAACCAACAAACAAGATAACAATGCAATAGTGGCGTGACTAGGCTTGGAACAGTCACCCCTACATTTCAGAGAAATATCTGAAGATATTGAGTCTGATCCACCTGTACATCGTTTGTGGGATCTAGACACTTTAGGTATTGTCCCTGAACAACCAAGTCCTGATGATATGTGGACTTACCAGCAATATCTGGATACAGTTGTCTATAAAGACAAACAATACTGGGTGAGATTGCCATGGAAGTTGAATCATCCACAACTTCCAGTTAATTATTTCATGGCAGCCTCTCAATTACAGTCACAATTAATACGGCTGAAAAACAGCCAGATAAATTAAATATGTACCATCAATTAATTCAGCAACAACTCAACAGTAAATTTATTGAAGTTGTTGATAATGATGACCGAAAACAGGTCACTATTTACCCCATCACGCTGTGTTGAAAGATTCATTGACAACACCAATACGTATTGTTTTCAACTGTAGTGCCAAAGTGAAGGCAAGCAGCGTGTCTTTGAATGAATGTCTCCAAACGGGACCTAGCCTAACACAAAGGCTACATGATGTACTGTTACGATTCCGTACTGGTATTTTTGCTTATACTGCTGATATCAGTAAAGCTTTCCTTAGAGTAGGCTTGCAAGAGGAGGATCGTAATTACACCAAATTTCTCTGGATTAAAGATCCCCAGGCTCCTGACAGTGAGGTCATAACCTATCGGTTTGCCTCGGTGCTTTTCGGAGCGACTTCCTCACCGTTTCTACTTCAAGCCACATTAGATACACATTTGAAGAAGTCAAATAGCCCTTATAAGGCAGAGATCAGTGACAACTTGTATGTCGATAATTTCCAGGGAACAACTAATGATAAATCCAAATTGGTAGAAATTTACCATGAGGCTAACCGTGAGTTATTAGGAGCCAATATGCCACTACAATCATGGGCCTCAAACAATAAATCATTAAACCAGATAATCGAGAAAGAATTTCCAGGTTATCAGGTGCCTAATCAATTAAAAGTTCTGGGCGTGGAATGGAACACAGGTACTGACGAGATGAATGTCAAGTCAGTACAAACCAATAATTCATCCCTTACCATGAGAAAATTACTCTCATATGTCAGTCAACCATTTGACCCTTTAGGCTTACTTAGTCCTATATTAATAAGGGGCAAACTCCTAATGCAGGAATGCTGGCAGAAACATATGGGATGGGATGATCCGTTGCCAATTGAGTTGCAAGAGAAATGGCAAATACTCGCAGCGGATTTCAATCAATTAGGTGTTTTGAAATTTCCTCGTAATGCTTCAGGACAAAACTTACCTACAAATTTGCACATTTTTTGCGATGCCTCTGGCAAAGCATATGGCGCTGCAGCCTACTTAGTCAATAGTGCACAATCAATTTTACTCACATCTAAAGCAAGAGTTGCTCCAATCAAGAAGAGATCTTTACCTCAAATGGAGTTAACTGCATTGCTAGTGGGAGTAAGATTGGCTCATTGCCTGACCAAGACACTCAATAATATTCACTTTGGTGAGATCGTAGTGTGGTCAGACAATGAGGCAGTCTTACAATGGGTAAGAAATAACAATAATAAAACTCCCTACGTTAGTAATCGCGTTAGGGAAATTCATGAATTATCTGCTGGATATAAATTCAGACATGTCCCCACTAAGGACAATCCTGCAGATTACTTATCAAGAGGTTTAACATTTAAACAGCTAAGTAAGTCTTCGATGTGGTTTAATGGACCTTCATGGCTTGTTAGTGGTCAGTGGCCCAAACAGAAACCACAAGTCATAGTGACCAGTATCACTACTCCCATGAAAGACCCAGAACCTCATCGAGTCTCGGCTATTAATCCTCACAATTATTCTAACTTGAGTAAGTTATTAAGAGTGACAGCACATGTGTTTGACTTTCTTGCTAAGATAGGAATCAAGCATAAGTTTCCCAATCCTATCATCTACTGGATCAAACGTGCACAACAAGAGACATATGGAAGTGAATATGAAAATCTTCCAGATAAATTAACCAAGTCTCTAGGTATCTGGTATGATACCAACACTCATAATATATTAAGGTGTGGAGGACGTTTGCTTCATGCAAAAATTGATTTGGACACAAAGAATCCAATCCTTCTACCACGTCACCACATTATTACCAAACTTCTAGTTTTACATCACCATCAATATGGTACTTTGCATGGTGGAGTGTTAGACACTCTCACCGACCTCAGACAGAAATATTGGCTTCCTCAAGGTCGTCAAACTGTCAAATCAATTATTAAGTTCTGTATAATCTGTCAAACGCTACGATGCTCGAGTGTGTCCTTACCCAGGACCTCCACCACTCCCTAAAGAGAGGGTAGTTCATCTTCGTCCGTTTGAGACCACTGGTGTCGATTACACAGGAGCCTTGCTTCTCACTGGCAATCCGGATAAGATACCAGTGAAAGCTTATATTTGCCTCTTCACATGTGCTACCACACGAGGCGTACATTTAGAAGTGACTTCTGACATGAGTGCTGAAGCCTTCATCCAAGCTTTTCGTAGATTTGCAGCTCGCAGATCCTGTCCCAAACTCATGATATCTGATAATGGCTCAAATTTTGTGGCAGGAGAAGCCTGCTTACGAGAGATATGGAATCATCCAGAAGTGCAGTCTGTCATGCAGAGACGACAATGCCACTGGAAATTTATTGCTCCCAGAGCCCCCTGGCAAGGTGGGTTCTACGAACGAATGATAGGGACTGTCAAGAAGTGTTTAAGGAAGACCTTGCATCGACAGAAAATTAGTTACTCAGAACTCCAAACACTCGTCGTGGAAATTGAGGCGCGAGTCAACAATCGCCCATTAACTTATCTATCAGATGATTTCTCACAGAGAGAGCCTCTGAGTCCCTCGCATTTAATACATGGAGGCCTGCTGAGCCCTCTGATACCTTTGGCAGAAGAGGACCCCGTCGATCCTTCCTATGTAACCAGGAGTGACTTAGTACAAAGTTACCAACATCTCTCTAGAGTAATTGAAAGGTGGAATGAGGTGTGGACTCGAGAGTACCTCACCGCTCTACGAGAGTACCACTATGGAGCTTCGAGCCCCTATAATAAAGTACAGCTTAAACCAGGAGACCTAGTATTAGTTGACAGTGATGGACCAAGGTCAGAATGGCCTATAGGCAAAATTGTTGCAATCCACCCAGATCACCAAGGTATCCTGAGAGTAGTACGAGTTTTGTGCAAAGGCACTACTACTCTAAAGACATTAGAGAAGTTGGTACCTCTCGAATTAGCAGAACGAGAGTGTTTATCAGAACCAGCTTCAACAGTTTCCGAGGACAACAATTCTGATCCACCGAGCACCNGTTTCAAGTGTAGATATGATAGAGCCCATTAGGTCAGGAAACTGTACACCTGTGATTGACGGTTGAGAGGCGGGACCAAAGAGCCAGAGCTCAACCCCCGCAAGCACAACTAGGTGAGTACAACTAGGTGAGTACACATTCTAACTTCAGAATTGCTTTTAAATACATGGATGGCGATATACTAAAGAAATTGTTCACGACTTTTGTTAGGCCAAAGCTAGAATATGCAGCGGTTGTGTGGTGCCCATATCTTAAGAAGCACATCAACAAACTGGAAAAGGTGCAAAGTCATCCTACTAAGTGGCTCCCAGAACTGAAGGGCAAGAGCTATGAGGAGAGGTTAGAGGCATTAAATATGCCAAAACTAGAAGACAGAAGAAAAAGAGGTGATATGATCACTACATACAAATAGTACAGGAATTGATAAATCGATACGGAAGATTTCCTGAGACCTGAAACTTTAAGAACAAGAGGTCATAGATATAAACTAGCTAAACACAGATGCCGAAGAAATATACGAAAATTCACTTTCGCGAACAGAGTGGTAGACGGTTGGAACAAGTTAGGGGAGAAGGTGGTGGCGGCCAAGACCGTCAGTAATTTCAAAGCGTTATATGACAAAGAGTGCTGGGAAGACGGGACACCACGAGCATAGCTCTCATCCTGTAACTACACTTAGGTAATTACACTTAGGTAATTACTGGGGACTGCTCGTGTAGCTCAACTGACGTCACAGGTGGAGTCAGTGGGACTGAAGCGACAGGATCACGGGGTCTGCATAGGACCGAGCAGTCGAGGTTATCTTCCCGTTCCAGTAGAGATACGATCATTGACATGAATGGGGGAGCCGTCTTGAGTTCCCCCACAGACAACATCGACACCTTACCAACAGGGCATACAGGGAGCTGGACAGGGGGCGTCAGTTTGTACGGTAGGACGTCCCACTTCGTTCAGTATGGAACATGACCAACAACCACACCAACAGCAGGAACTACCTCACACAACAACAATACCACAACACCTAGGTACACCTCACCCATCACTACAACAACCTCAACCCACCTCCTATACCATTCCCATCATCAATTCCTATACCCACCCCATCCTCATTTCTTATACCAACCAACTCCATTCCTATACCAACCCTTCACCCAACCCCAGGCCACTCCATACTCATTCCAACCTCAGGCCACCCACACCATACCTCATCCCCATCCCCAACCTCAATCCACAACCTAACCCCAGGCCAAAACCATACCCCCACCTTTTTCCCAACCCGAGGCCAACCAACCATACCTCAACCCGAACCCCAACCTCACCCCAGTTCCCAACCCAGGGCCCACCACTTCCAGTAGCCCCGCGTCATACAAACCGGGAATTATGAGTCTGATTCCCAAGTTGACTCTGCCGACACTCAAGGTACGGAGTTGCCGTTTATTAAGGTGGAACGCAACCGCCGAGTGGAAGACTGGCTTTGTCAGATTGGTTCGATGCTGGAGGCTGTCCCAGAGGATAGTTTGAAAATTACTCTCGCTAAGGGGGCTTGCGTGGACGTAGCCGGTCCACTGGCGAGATTGACAGAGTTTCAGCACCTGACGACTTGGCCACTGTTTGTCCAAGTGATTAGGGACAGATTCAAGGAAAAGGTGTCAGAAGATGAGGCTCATTTTTATCTGCAGTCACTTAAGAGGGATGACCGCAGCACTGTCAAGGATTTCGGTACAAATTAAAGAGCAGGGTTGACGACCTCACTACGGAACTGGGGTTAGATTCGCGTCAGGCAGAGCGATTAGCCAAACAATTGTTCTGCAAAACGTTACCTTCTGCTATGCTATGGGGCGTTTTTAATTTGCGGAGGGAGCGTTTGTGAGTTACAAAGACCTAGTCCAACAGGCCGCCACAGCCTTAGACAGGCAGACGTGCACAGGGACATCGGGCGCTCAGTCGTCCCCATACGTAGAGGTGTTAAGTCAAGGCGGGGGGGGGACAAGCTGAGTAACTGTAGCGCGGGATCATCATGCGGGAAGCAGCCCACAGCTGCAAGTTCGAGCCACCCTGCGCGGGGTACCAACAGAGATCCGCGGAGGTGTTACTCCTGCAGGAAGCGCGGGCATATACAGAGGGACTGTAAAGTCACTACTACGAAAGCATGAAAGCAGGCTCCTAGTGATGGTAGGTCTACTTTTGAGGTGAAAGTGGAAGGTGTAAGATTGACAGCTTTTGTTGATACAGGGAGCCAGGCAACGGTAATTAAAAAGTCAGCCTTCAGCAATTTTAAGTATGCACGTCTTAAACGTGCGCAAAGACATTAACAGCGGTCAATGGGGAAAAGATTGAGATCGTAGGTCAAGGTACAGTTAATTTTGAGATTGATGGGGAATTGCAGCCTCACACATGTACGATCGTAGAGAACCTTGATTTTCCGGGTCACATCTTAATGGGGACGGATTTTCTGTCGCGATTTGATTATTCCTTGTCAGCTCAAAAAGGGGCTAGGAACTGCAGGTTGCAGTTGGAACAGACTTCCTACCCAGTGGAGATGATTGACCATCCCCAGTTGTAGCTTCAATTAAGAGGAAGCTGAAATATAATGCACACTATCCAAAAGAGATTTTTAAGTCTCTTCCAGAAACAGTTAAGAGGTCATGCGCATTGCATGCATTGACCAAACAGAGTTGCCCACCACATTCTTTTAATTTATTAAAGTAGCCGTGGGACGTCACATACAACCAGGTACCACCCTTCAGGTGGCCGGGAGATGTGATAGCTTATTAATTCCTCATCACTTAATTGTAGTGCTCGATAAGGTGCACTCATTCCAGTTGTCAATCTTTCACATAAGACTTTTCGCTTCAGGGCAGGTGATAGGGTATATCAGGAAACCGTGGTGGAGGACACAGAAATCTTTCACAATGGGTCAGCTGAAACGCCAACCGTCACTGCACAAGTAGTGCATTGAACATGCTAGAAACTAAAGCACCATCGAAAGTACAATATGAGACGAGAAATGTTGCACAGAAGGTAGAAGAAGTAGAAAAATTAATTTCAGCACTTGATTTGCAACATGTTACAAAGGCGGATAGGAAGGCACTGAGAGGAGTTTTGCGAAAATTCCCTAAATTATTTGCGACAGAGGATGACCAGATTGGTCTCCTTGATAAGATTGAGCACACCATTCCAACTGGTGATCATTTGCCTGTGTACACGAGACAGTGAAGGTTGCCGGAACAGGCAAAGAACGTTATCAGGGAGGAGTGCCAGAAAATGTTGAGGCAGTGCGTAATAGAGCCTAGTACGTCACCGTGGCTCTCTCCTGTTATGCTAGTTCGGAGATTGGACGGTAGTTATCGTTTCTGTGTTGACTACCGGAAGGTGAACGAAATAACTAAGGGTGATGTGTATCCGTTGCCCCGTATACAGGAGATTATAGATCAATTTGGTGCTGCTAAGTATTTCTCAACTCTTGACGCGAAATCGACGTATTGGGCGATTCTGGTGGCAGGACAGGAAAGGGATAAAGCAGCATTCTCGGATGGTAGGCACACTTTTCAGTTCCGTAGGATGCCGTTTGGTTTAAAGACAGCGCCTTCGTCATTTCAGAGGGCCATAAATTTCATCCTCAGCCCTGTCCTGGGTAGGCATTCTTTAGTGTACCTGGATGATGTTGTGATACATTACAGGACGTTTGAGTAACACCTACGGGACTTGACTGAGACTTTGACGTTGTTAGATCAGGCAGGTTTCAGGCTTAATGTTCAGAAGTGCAACCTGGCTGCTCAGAAATTCAAATTTCTGGGATTCCAGGTGTGCCCAGACGGTATCCGACCTGACCCAGACTCTTGCCGCGCCATTGCTGACATGCCTACTCCAAGGACAGCAAAGGACGTGCATAGGTTTTTGGGGACGGCCGGATATTTTCGTCGTCATATTGAAGGTTTCGCTGGCATTTCAGCACCCCTGACTGATCTGACAAAGAAAAATGCGAAGTTTGTGTGGAAATCTGAGCATGACGAGGCATATCGCAAACTGAAAGACCAACTAATCACGACACCGGTATTGGCGATTCCTGATTATGAGAAAGAGTGGGAGGTGCACACTGGCGCCAGCGGTATAGCTATTGGCGGGTGCTTAATTCAGCGAGATTCGGATAATTTACCCCATCCAGTAGCCTATGTTAGTAGAAAGGTCAAAGGACCTGAAGTTCGTTATTCAGCTACGGATCGGGAGGCACTGGCAGTAGTAAAATCAGTTAGGTACTTCGAACCTTACATATTTCAGCGGCACTTTGTAATTTACACAGACCATCGAGCATTAACACACATATTTAAAAAGCGAACAAAATGCCCACGAATGTCACGCTGGTCTCACGAACTTTCGGCCCACTTTTCCAGATTTTGTACAAGCCTGGACCAGCACATATTGTTCCGGATGCGCTAAGTAGAAACATAGCGGCAGTCCAAGTTAATTAAAATATTGAAACCATTCCATCAGATAAAATGAGAGAATACCAGATGAGCGAGCCAAGATGGAAAGAAATTATTGAGTATTTAGAAGGAGGGAAATACCCGAAAAAGAAAAAGAATTTACCTATTCATGATTTTGAAATGAAACAGGGCGTCCTGTATTATGTTAATAGCCAGAATAATAGGGCAGTATTTCAGCTAGTTATTCCGGACGCGTTGCGGTCATCAGCATTAAAGCTTGCGCATGCTTCGAAAATTGCAGGACATCTGGGGGTCTTTAAAACCCACTTAAAGGCAAAGTCTCTAATTTATTTCCCAGGATTACTTTCTGAAGTAATCAATTTCGTGAAGTCTTGCAATCGTTGCCAGAGGAGGAAAGGTACCCTTAAGGTACAAGCCACACTTCAGGAATTTCCTGAAATTCGTGAACCTTTAGATCGTGTGGGGGCCGATTTGATTGATTTACATCACAGTCATTCAGAGAATAGATAAGTTTTGGTGCTAGTTGACCATTTGTCTAGGTACACTACACTAGTTGCATTACCTCAGAAGGATTCTCGTACGGTTGCAGATGCGTTCTTGCGTAGGTTCGTTACTGTATTCGGACCTCCTAAAGTTTTAGTCTCTGAACGGGGTTAAGAATTCAATGGGAATGCATTTAGGGAAGTTTGTAAGATTTTAGAGACAACCTCGGCTTTTACAACAGCCTACCACCCACAAGCAAACGGAATGACGGAACGGACTAATCGTTCAGTCAAGGATATGCTTGCAATCCTTGCTGAACATGACGCAAACACCTGGGATGAACACCTACCCTATGTTCAGTTAGCCTTGAATACTGCCATCCACCAATCAATTAACCGGTCTCCACTGCCTCATTAGCACTCCCTTCTCCACGAAGAAGCGAGTTGGTGACTCGGGTCTGGCGAGACCTCCTTCCGCCTGCCGTACTAACTCAGGAAACTCCTCCTTTTGCAGCTCACCTTGACGGGTGCGGTCAATACCTAGAGGACTGGTGGGAGTAACTTGGACACTCCTATCCGACCCCTTCCTCACCTGTTGCTTGTCCTCTAGCTTCTTCTCGGAACAAACGATCGAGCCCCAGGTCACCCGGCATGTTCTCTTCGGCGTGACTGCATCCACTCACATCATCTTCCCTGACGTCTCGCCCCGACGTCACCGCGCATACTGGAAATGCCACTCTTGCAATTTCCGTTTCGCCACTGCTGGCGCCCGTCCTGCTGCTCTGTCGATAGGGTTCTATACACTCCTCACCTTTAATCAAATTCGGGAGAACACATCCCCCACAAGAGTCATTCCCTAGGATCACCTGAGCTTCCATCCTGGGCAGTAAAGCACAGACCCCTACTACGAGTCTGACAACCATAGTCCGAATTAAGAGTCACCTTATGAAGGGGCATCCTCACTTGTCCCCCCCAACGTCCTTATCAGGGCCTCCCCTGTACTGGAACTTCTGTAGTCCTCGGGGAAGAGGGATTCACTAACAAGGGTGAAGTCGGATCCAGTGTCCCTCAGCATCCTTGCTGGCACAGGATCAGCTCCTCTTATCTTCACCGTCCCCTCACACACAAAGGGGTGAATCCTCTTCTCCCTTATCACTGGCATATCACCTGAATTATCGTTGGATTCTTCGCTTCCTGTCCTCGCGAAAGCCACGTTCCCACCGTGCCTGGGGCGACCGCACTCCCTTGCAAAGTGTCCTCGTCCCCCACAGTTGTAACACCGACCGCCTCTTCTGAGTGACCCTCTACCAGTCACCCTGGTTTCACCAACGGTACAGGTTCCCTGGGTCCTCCTAGGACTCCCCGTCGTCGGTTCCTGGGCAGCAGCGCTTGCTCCCAAGCTAGGTCCACTGCTCACAGCTTGGGGCTTCTTCCCCGCGTCCCTTGAGCTCTTGAACCGGGTTACTTCATTGGGCACACTACTCTTGGGAGAGCCCCCTCCTGTCTTCGCTCTTCCTGAACTCCTAAAGTTCCCTCCCGACCTGGGGTAAGGCGAGTGTTTGGGCGGCCCCTCGCTTCTGAGATGTAGGGCCTCCTCCAGCATGTCGGCTCGGTCCGCTGCAGCCTTCAGGTCCTTAATACCTGCTTCTCTCACCCTTACTCGCAACTCGGGATGGAGCACTGACATGAACTTCTCCATCACTATCAGTCATTTGATATCATCCACTGACTCCGCTTCCTCCGCCTTCAACCATCGTAGGAATTTCCGTTCCATATCCCTGGCGGTCTCGGCGTAAGACTTTCCCGACGCTCTTGTACACTCTCTGAACCGCTTCCGGTACATCTCCAGAGTAAGCCGGAATGAGTGGAGCACTGCATTCTTAATTGCATCGTAACTAGCACACTCCTCTAGGTCCAGCATGTTGTAGGCTTCTTGGCCTCACCAGTCAACCTGCCCTGGACCAGAGCTGCCCAATCATCTTCTGGCCACTCCTTCAGAGTTGCTATCCGTTCAAAGTGTTCGAAGAACACCTCAGCTTCTTGTGGTTCGAACGTAGGTAAGTCACGTTCCCTTACCTTGAGGTCATCCCGCCATGCAGATAGTGAACGCAGACCACGATCAATGCGACGCAATTCTACTTCTTTCTTTGCCTTTATCTCCTCCAGTCACAGTTGTCTTTCTCCTTCTTCTCGCCGCAGCCGAGCTTCACGTTCCTCTCGTTGTATCTGTGCTTCTCGCTCACGCTCCTCTCGCTGCAGCTCAGCTGCACGTTCCTCTCGCTTCATTTGCGCTTCTCTTTCCTCTTGTCGCAGCTGGGCTTCCAGTTGCATCTTCATTATTTGCAGTTGCAGGCTACTCTTACTACAGCTGGACCTTCCACTGCTCCCATGTTCACTGTGAATTCTCTCCACACTGGTAGGCGCTTGGGGTGGCTTCAGTCGGGACGGTTCCCCTTCCGAAGGCTCTCCTTGATGGCCTTTCTTGAGATGGCTCCTCTCCCGTCGCCTCCTCTCGAGCCCTGAGCTGTGCCATGATCTCTATCCTTCGCTCCGCAACCTTAGTCGTCCTCAACCTGATCCCAAAGTGGTTTGCCACTTGTTGGAGCTGGGCCTTGGTACACTCTTCCAAAATTCTCTCGTCCCTTGTGTCAATAAATTTTTTACTTTATCTTCTTCCATCTCTATATCATCGAGCATACACGACAGCACATACAAGTTAGTAGGTACTAATTTCACCGTTTCAGTCCATTAGCTGGTTGGAAAACAGTACCACTGAATTCACTGACCACACTGTATTAGTACCCTGGCAACACTGTCTTGAAATTTTGGGCAACACTGCAGCTTGATTACCATACCATGGCAACACTGTAGCCTGATCCACGCTTCTTGGCGAAGTTTCCAGTTCTTGGCTACCGTGGTTCGAATCCTGGCAAGGTTGCCAGTTCTTGTCACGGGGGGTGGGCCGGGGCTCTGCTAGCACTCGGCAGCTAGAGGCTCAGAAGGCAGAATACTCAGCCCCTCCGACTCCCACGATTCACAGGAGTCTCCTTGGTCCCACAGGAGTGGACCAACAATGCCCACCTCTGCAGGTCTTTGCTTCCACCACTGAAAGGGGTGCCACTGATTCACCCTGGAAGCCCTTCAGTCAACCACGGAGAAACTGCTTTCAACAGTTCCGGCCTAGACCCGTGGAGGAGTGAAGGAAGACTCAGGCTTACCTTATAACAATAACCTCCCTGAGTCTTGCCTGCCAGACAAAAAGATTGCAGGAACTCCTTTCCCACCTGTCTTCTCTATCTTCTTAACAAGGTCGCCAGCTGGGTTATTATATCTGCACCTCAGCGATGCAGTTCAGTGGGTGTATTATATATTGTTTGTTGCGAGAGTGTTGTTACTCCCATAGATCTGCTACTGAACTGTCAGCCCAGGGTACTCTCCCATGAAGGTCTGTGTGGCTTTACCTCTCTCCAGCCACTACGTTACTTGTTGCCACCATTCAGGCTCTGATACTGATCGGATGGCTAAGGGTACACTTTTATATAAGTCTGTGCTGTTTACCACTCTCCAGGCAATAAGATAGAGAACGTGATGTTCCCTAGGTGGTACTATGATAACCTTCGTGTATGCTCATAGAGAAATATTATAATGGAGGCACACTTAAACACAATGATAAAATGTGTGAATTTACTTACACAAATTACATGATCACACATATAATTACAAGCAATACATGGAAATGAAAATAAGGAAAATGAATATGGAGATCGTCAGCAACTCTTCTTTCGTGACCTCCAACAAATCCTTCAACTGGACAGATAGACAGGAGTCACACACTCTCTCACCGAAGGGCCTCTTCACCACGTCGGCACCTCTTCTTCACTGTCCTGCCGTACACACACACTGTCCTCTCCAACAGTCCTGGACACAAGCTGCCCTGCAGCCTATTCTACTACTAAAGTATTAATGTCCTATTGCCACATACATAAGTGAATATTGTGGCCTATCTAGCCTACTCACACAAGGGGTAATGGGAGGGAAATTTGATCTACCTTTATATTCCTGGCTCACGACGCCTGTCCCTTGATGGTGTGAGGTTCCCATGCTTCCTGAGTCAATCCTTGACGATCCAGGAAGGTTCCACAGGTCCTCAGGTGTCGCGAAGCCTTCGCGTCATCACCGTTCCAATCCCTGAGATTCAGCTACCCCAATCCTGGTTCATCAATGGGCACTGAGCCAATCACTATTTTCACACACTCGCCCCTTCTACAAGGCGTTGCTCCTTGTCCTAGGAACGGTGTCGTCCCTCCAAAACCCTCAGTGATGTGACCCGGTCACAGCTAGGCCTGCCCACCACACCTTCCAGGCACTCAACGTCCAGCATCGCCGCCGACTATCTTCCAAGTTGCCACTCCTTTGCTCAATGAACTTGGTTCCTTGTTGCTTCCCCAGAAGCGTGGGGTCTCCATATACAAG
>WNGS01162882.1:102885-120622 GCA_020271785.1 Procambarus virginalis
TCAGGACGAATTTCACTACCTCATAACTTCTACAATCTAGTGATGTCGAAAGAAGTTATTTATTTTTTTTTATTTTAAATTTTACATGCGTACATGCAAATAAATACAATAAAACAATAAAACAAAAAGAACAACAGAACACAAACAATGTACAAGGCACAAAAAACAGAAATACAAATACACTAAGTACCGGCCTGAAGGGCCGACAACAAAAATACAACAATGATCATAAACACAATGCAACACAGTACAAAATTAGCAACAATACAATACAGTAGGGAAATGTAAGTGTTACATGTAAGCATGCATAAAAGGACAATAACACGAGAACAAACACAAACTACTCAAAATCACAGAAATACAAAATTACATACATACGAATTAAAGGCCTGAATGGCCGACAACAAAAATAATAAGCATAACAGTACAAGTAAAAAGAACCTAAACCCGCGCCAAACAACCCAATCATGGAAACAACACAAAAGCCTACTGGCCCCAGATACCACATGGAGAGGCATGAATACATAACGACAATAAAAATAAATGAAACATACAAATAAATGAAATACAAAAATGAATACAAAAACTAAAGGAAAATAAGATCGGCAAACACTACAGTTGGAACAAAAACAGGCATGGCAACACAAGCCGCCCGAAGGGCAGCAACAACCAAACAACAAGCACGAAGCACACAAGAACTGGGAAAACAAAACCAGCTCACTCACACACCCACAACCGCACGCCACCGCACCCCACACCCAATCACACAAACAGTCATAACACCAGAGCACATAGCACACAAAAAAACACTCGAAGGGAGAAAACACCTCAATGGATGGTGAGGCTGCCATTAGGAAGGACAATCAGGACCCCATTTAGAAGGGCAATCAGGACCCCACCAGTCCCACAGTCCCCTGCAAAGGCGCACCAGATCCCCTCACAGGGAAGGCAACAGGAACAGTAGGTGCATCATCTGACAACCCTGTAGCGGAGGGCGCCACAGGAACGTCGGTAACCACACTCTTCGTAGACTTCGTAAACTTCATAGTCAGTGTATCCCGTCCAATTCCTTCCACACCAGCGGACACCACCCACTGAGCATCTTCAACCACCTTTGGGGCTTCACTGACCCCAGAGGGAGCCCCGGGAGCAACAGACCCCAGCAGGCCACCAGAGGGAGGAGCAGGAGGGGTTCACTCCACAGCAGTCCCAGCCGTTGACCCCCCTCGCTTGACGGGAGGACCTGTGTCCGAGGAGCGCGTCCGTGCCTCCCGCTTACGACGGAGCTGATCTGATGCCGTGACTAGGGAAGGCCTTCTAGAACCACGAGAGGAACGCAGCGCCACTGGATCAGCAGCATCCACATCGATTGCACTGCCACAGATGAGGGAGCAACACCACACGGAGGATCGCAGGATCGCTACTCCCACCTACACATGACAGAGCAGCTGCCACAGACGTACCCGACACCATGTTATTAACAGTTGAATCCCAATGAACCTCTGCAGTGATGACATGCACAGGAAGCGAGGCTGTCATATCAGACACCAACGGGCCAGGTGGGCCAAACTGCTGAACAGGCGGAGTAGAAACATTCAAATCAGAAGGCACCAACGACGGGGAGAGGTCCAGGGGGACACTCACGGCCTCCGCAACACCCGGCTTGACCCCCCAACCCCCATCGGAGGAAAATCACCCTCCTGAAAGAGGGCTGGCATCCCCACTACGGAAGCAGTGCAACCGGCCACAAGATGCCCTAGCAAGCCACACCTGAAACAGGAGCGCGATTTATCCTCAGAGAATACCCGCAAGTTAAAGCCGTAGAACGTGACCTGAGAAGGAATATCACGTGTCAAGCACATGCCAAGGGTCCGCACATTGGTCCTCAAGCCCAACAGGCGGCCTGAGCGGAGACAAGTTATACGGTGAGTGAACAAAGTACCGTATCGAGAGAAGCAGGTGCGAAGGACCTCCTAGGGAATGTTCAAAGGAACTCCATGGATGCTAACAAACGTCGGCGCCACACACCGATCTGACACCTGCACAGTACCAGCAGAGCCCGGGAGCTGGAAAAAACGCCCAGCAAAATCACTCACGAAGTGCTGATAAGGACCAGGGGCAGAGAACTTGACCGCCACACGCCTGTCAGAGATCTTCTCAAGGTCGTAAAGAGAACATAATTTTTTTTATGCAATTAAAAATCAGTGTGCCAATTATTATGTTACGAAATATGAACCAGCGGCAGCGGCTTGCAGTAAAAAATTATTCAGCAACGTCGTAGAAGCAACAATCTTGACATGGCCTTTCAAAGGTGAAGATGTCCTCATTCCTCACATTTCTATGATTCCGACGGATTTCTCAATTCAATTGTAATTGTGATTCCCAATTCGATTGGCGTTTGCAACCACCATCAACAAAGCTCAGGGCCAATCTTTAGAATTGTGCGGTTAAGACCTAGACATGGATTGCTTCTCACATGGACAATTATATGTTGCACGTTCTAGAGTCGACAATAAGACTATCTCTATATCCTCACAGACAGTGGAACAAGAATAAATATTGTATACCCACAATCATTGTGAAATTAAACATGTTAGAAACGTGCATTTTCTCTTTTCTTTCTTTTCCATTTAACCAGACTGAGCCACAGCAACGCGTTCCAGGTACAGCTATTCTATATAAATAAAAATGGAAATGTTCGTTTGTTCAAAATCGCCAATCTCTGAAAGTTCTTCACCGATTGCTTTGAAATTTTCACACAATGTTCTATTCGCATCCGAGCAGGTTTTTATATAATACTATAATGATGTCACGTCTGTGACAGAAAAAAATATGCTTTTTCTGAAAACTTTGTTTTTCATGTGTTTTTGATGTGAGGGAAATCTTCAAAACCTCTTTACCGATTACATTGAAATTTTGACATAATGTTGCATTTGAATAGGCACGTCTCTTTGTATATCTACCATATACTTGCCTCACCTGTGACAGGAAAAACATGCTTTGTTTGAAAAACAATGCCATCTGTTGGATGTACGATCAACACATGTTGTAATCTCCGAAAGTTTTTCATCGATTGCTTTGAAATTTTGACGCAACGTTGCATTCGAATAGGTGTGTATTATTATATGCCTACTACTTAGATGCCACATCTGTGACAGGTAAAAACATGTATTTTTTAAAAACAGCACCATTTGTTGCACATAATAGCAACATGCACACTATACTAAATATGTCACGAATTCCATTTCAATGTTTCCGATTGTATTGATAAATTTTATTTTCATAGATTTTGATTTTTTTTATTGAATTATTTTGTGTGACATTGTGTTCGAATTGAGCTATGTTGTTTACAATACCGTTCAATTCGTAAGTATAAGTATAGATGCCAAACCTGTGACATGTAAAACTATGCTTTTCTTGAAAACAGCGCCATCTGTTGCATGTAAAAGCAACACACATGCTAAACAAATATGCTACAACTCCATTTCAATGTTTCTGACAGCATTGATAAATTGAATTTTCGTAGATTTTGATTCATTTTCATTTTGATTTAATTATTTTGTGTGAATTGTGTTGGAATTGAGCTGTGTCTTTTTACCATACCGTTCATTTCGTGAGTATAGTTTATTTTTATATTTCTTCATATTTTCATGTCATTTTTTAACTGTTTACCTTATATTTCAGTGAAGGGAGCATCAGACCATTTGGTAAGGCATCGAACGAAGGAGTGGGGAATGGTGGGGATGCCGATGGGATGGAAGTGAGAGATGGTGGGGAGGATGAGGGGACAAAGGAGGGGGTAATGTGGGGAAGGACGGGGGAATTGGGGAGTTTGGGATGGTGTGAACGAGGGGATGGAGGGAATGGAGAATGGTGGGGAGGATGAGGGGATGGTGAAGTCGGAAATGGTTGGAAGGCCAAGGAGACTCGTGAGGGGGAAATGGTTGGCAGGCCACTACGTTACTTGTTGCCATCATTCAGGCTCTGATACTTTTCGGATGGCTAAGGGTATACTTTTATAAAAGACTGTGCTGTTTACCACTCTCCAGGCGATAAGAACTTCTATAGAGAATGTGATGTTCCCTAGGTGGTACTATGATAAACTTCGTGTATGCTCATAGAGAAATATTATAATGGAGGCACACTTAAACACAATGATAAAATGCGTGAATTTACTTACACAAATTACATGATCACACATACAATCACAAGCAATACATGGAAATGAAAATATGGATAATAAATATGGAGATTGTCAGCAACTCTTCTTTCGCGACCTCCAACAACTCCTTCAACTGGACAGATAGACAAGAGTCACACACTCTCTCACAGAAGGGCCTCTTCACCACGTTGGCACCTCTTCTTCATGTCCTGCCGTACACACACACTGTCCTCTCCAACAGTCCTGGACACAAGCTGCCCTGCAGCCTATTCTACTACTAAATTATTAATGTCCTATTGCCACATACATAAGTGAATATTGTGGCCTATCTAGCCTACTCACACAAGGGGTAATGGGAGGGAAATTTGATCTACCTTTACATTTCTGGCTCACGACGCCTGTCCCTCGATGGTGTGAGGTTCACACGCTTCCTGAGTCGATCCTTGACTATCCAAGAAGGTTCCACAGGTCCTCAGGTGTCGTGAAGCCTTCGCGTCGTCGCCGTTCCAATCCCTGAGATTCAGCTACCCCAATCCTGGTTCATCAATGGGCACTGAGCCAATCACTATTTTCACATACTCGCCCCTTCCTCAAGGCGTTGCTCCTTGTCCTAGGAACGGTGTCGTCCCTCCAAAACCCTCAGTGGATGTGACCCGGTCACAGCTAGGCCTGCCCGCCACACCTTCCAGGCCCTCAACGTCCAGCGTCGCCGCTCAGCGTCGCCACCGACTATCTTCCAAGTTTGGCACTCCTTTGCTCAATGAGCTTGGTACCTTTTTGCTTCCCAGAAGCGTGGGGTCTCCAATATATAAGGTGGACTGCGATGGCTAGTTTAATCCACTGAATAAGGCTTGTAGAGCCTTAAATCCTTGAGAGCTGACCGAGGTGCGTCCTGTCGCCTCCACAGTCAGGTCAACTCTGACGTTGTCGCCGCCCAGGGCACTCGGTGATGTCACGGCGGGCTCCGATTGGTTGTCCATGACCCAAGCCACCCAATCCGCACACGGCTAGCGTTTTCTACATCATGGTGGGTCTGCAGGTAGGGGGTACTTTTTCATTTCAATCAGGGCGCCACCTTCCTCTTACCTATGACTTATTATGTAAATTTCTCCCTTATCTGGCGTCCCGTCTGGTAGCCACATATATCAACAGACTTCCTGCACCTCAGAGAATCAGTAGGGAGAGTTGATATGACTCTTAAAGCAGGCAAACGAAAGAGATAGGAGAGGGCACCGTAACATACCCCTCCCCTTAAAAGAAGAGTCATATCGGTTAGTAAATCCGGGAGAGGGCGTCTGCTACCACATTCTCCCTTCCTTTAATGTGCCTGATTTCTAGCCAGTACTGTAACAGTAGGGTCCATCTTGTCAGCCTTTGGCTCGTGTTCTTCATCCTGTGCACGAACGTCAAGGGGTTATGATCGGTGAACACTTGCACCGGTCTAGTACCTCCACCCACATAGACGTCGAAATGCTTCAGTGCCAGGATCAGGGCTAAGGCTTCCTTTTCCACTGTACTATAAGCCCTCTGGTACTTTTCTAGTTTTTTCGAGTAGAATGCTACTGGACGGTGAACTCCGTCTTTCTCTTGAGCCAACATGGCTCCAATCCCCACCTCGCTAACGTCGACGTACAAGATAAAGTCTGACTCAAAGTCGGGCGAAATCAGCACTGGCGCTTCGGTTAATAAGTTCTTAGTCTTCTCGAAGGACTCCTGGCATGCTTCCCCCCACTTCCATCTAACGTTCTTAAATAGCAATTCAGTCAGAGGGTGTGCCACTGTCGAGAAGTTCTTGCAAAATCCTCTATAGTATCCAATCATCCCTAGATATCATAACAATTCTTTTCTCGTCCTGGGATTCGGATATTCTTTGATTGCCTTCACTTTCTGGTCTACTGGAGTCACTTTCCCTTGACCCACGACGAAACCTAAGTATTCTAATCGGGCCTTTCCGAATTCGCTCTTGGCCAAATTAACTGTCAGATTCGCTTCTTCCAACCGTTGGAATAACTCCGTCAGTCGATTCATGTGTTGTTTCCAGCTATCGGCGTACACCACTATGTCGTCTATATACACAGCGCAGCCTTCCATCCCTCTTAGCACTTCGTTCATCATCCTCTGGAAACAACTTCCGCTGTTTTTCATACCAAACGGAAGCACTTTATACTGGTACAATCCGTCTGGAGTAGCAAACGCTGAGATCCTTCTTGCACTCGGAGACAAAGGGATTTGATAATACCCTTTCAGCAGGTCGGCCTTGGTGACAAACTTTGCGTTTCCCACTTGGTCGACGCAATCACTTATCCGAGGCATCGGGTGAGAATCCGACACGGTTGTAACAAACTAGGTTTGTTGTAAGAATTATCCAGAATGTTTTATCTAAAATGGAGAATGGGAAGCTGGAGCCATGTGTGTTGACCCGAGACCTGACCCCAGGGAATTCGTGGTGAAAATAATTGACGCCTTTGTTCACAAGTTTCGTAAAAGGAATCATTCTATAGTATTCACTTATTTAGAGAAATCAGTCTTCATTCAAATTGTATAGTATTACTGTTTATAATATCAAGAGTATTCTAATTATTAGGATTTTGAGTTAAGTCACCATCAGTGACGTCACGAGCCAGAACTAAGTTGTAAGGGGGAGTGACCTGTAGGTCATAGGTCACCAGTTTCCATGTCCTCTATTTCTCAAAGTTCAAATAGCCATTTTGTAATCGGGAATAGCTCTTCCTTAAGATGCTTGTGTAATTTAACTTCAGTAAAATAATTCAACCAATCTGGATCATTCAGTACAACAGAGGTCAATTGTTAAACTAAAGCCTTGTAAGTAACTTAACGAAGCGGAAGGATACAGATCTGAACGTCTGGTGCTGATAGAAGCATGTGGGAGGCTCAGTGTGGGATCTGGATCAACTGGGGGAGGTCACCCATCTCACCTCTCCCCCAAGACCAGCACTTCACCCATACTGGTCAACATAGAGGTATAGTTGCTATTGGTTGTTATAGGGATAGGTCCATTCATTGCCAGTCAGGGAGTGTTCAAAAGTCAGGGAGTGCCATTTATTTAGATTTTGTTTAGTTTTTGAATAAAGCATTTAGTTAGTAATGTGCATTTTCATTATTTCCATTTTTGTGTATTTATGTGAATTTGTCCTTGTCACGTGGTCCTTACGAGGCCGAGTTGAATTGGGCGCCGATTCTAACACCGAATCAGCATCGCATTCCCGTTGATTTTAATTAACTCCACACTTAAGATCCAAGGTTATATGTTATTAGTGGGGATCAAGCCCCAAGTTTGATTGATTAGCATGATCGATCCAGACCTCGATCATTGCTCAGTGTTACTGGTCTGGTGGTGGTGGTGGTGGAGGAGATCCTAGAGCTTTGCTAGAAGCCTAGTTCACATCATTTGGGTGTAGAATCTCAAGACGGTCAATCGTCTGAAGACCACATGGCATGGGGTCGGCTAAAAGGAAAAGTTTTGGGGTCCCATAGAGAGAGTATAAAGTAAGATACAGGTACAGGGAGAGAAAGAAGGGGTATGAGACACATCAGAATGCCCCCCCCCGTGTTACAATGGTGCACAGCAGTGGTTTCAACCATTTTGTTTGAATTGTTGAAAGGCTCACGCATCTAGCCATCTGGACACGTGCGCAGATGGTAGGGAGGACAGCCACAGCCGCGGGCCAGGATTAGCAGTTTGCCTCACAACAGTGCATTTGAGTGGGGATTGGCGAATCTTGGGTTCATGCAGGCTGATACGATTAAGGATTAGTTAGTAAGTAATTCTGTTCAGTTTTATTGGCTAAGGAGACCGCTCCAAATTCATTGGACTGGGTACCATACTCGACCCATTGCAATTAATTCAGAGGTGTTGGGAGCCACCATACTCTCAACAGCAGTTCCTTGTGGGCTGTCTGGGTGGATTTATCTGTGGAACGCCGGGAGATAGGTCCGAGGGCGTTGTTAAACGACCCAAAACGCTAGGAAAAACGTAACTCCGTGAAGGGCGTTGAGGCTTCCGAGGGACGGACTAGTAAACTACCTAGCAACGATTCAACGACTAAGTGATTGCATACTTAGTGGAGGTTGAGTCGTCTCTAGTCTTAATTGTTGCTGAAAGCTGCGTGTCGCTCTGTTAGAATCTAGACGGTCGAGACCCCTAGGCTAGGTGCGGTACGGCGAGCCGGTAGGAGCAATTATAGGATTAAGTTGAGTGTATCTTTAAATTAAGTATAATTAAATTTATGTAAAGTAATTCCTTTTATTTGCGATGTTCTAGAGATTAAAATTATTTTTCCCCTAAATTAAATCCCCGGTTAAACATTTTTTCCCAAGTGTTCAGTATTTTCGTGTATATTAGGCTAAGTGCGTACATTAAGTGTTGCTATTCCCTGTTGTATTAGTCTAAGTCAGAGGCGTTGTTTTTAGAGCGTAGTTAATCCTCTGGACTTAGGGCTAAATGTCAGTCACTATAGTTAAGTGAAGGAGTTTGTTAGGGGATAGTAATTTTCGTGTAAATGCTTGATAGAGCTCGTGGAAATATTTCTAAGTATTTTGCGATAAGTTTTCGGCTAAGTCCACGTCGGAAAGTCGTTAACTGTAATTAATTGGGATTCGTGGGTCACGTATATGATCTGGGCATCATTAGGATTTCCCAGTCAATGTGGATGATTTTATTCTAGTTTTTACCAGTACGACGGTAGAATTGTGTTTTAGACTTAGAATTCTGTTTTAAGTAGAAACGTAGGTGGAAAATTTTCTAAGTCCAGCTTGGGCTAGAATCGTACATTTTGGCGAAAATTCGAATTCTCATGTTTCATGCATATTCTAGGGCCAGTATTACCCTCTAGTGCACGCAAGGGACGTAATTCTGTTCTTTAGCATTAAACAGTGATAATTACATTTTTTGACGAATTTAGTTATTTTTCGAGAAAATCGTGTTGCAATTTTGTCAGAGTCCACTTGAGGTGAAAACCTCGGATTTTGACGAAAATTCGAATTAATGAGTGTTGAAACCGCACGATGTGTCAGTATTGTTTTGTATAGAGCGTCAGTATTAAAGAACAGAGTATTTATATCTGAGAACGAGAAACCCATTTTTGCGAATTAAGGGAATTTTGCGATATTTGGGGTGATAGATTTTTTCTGGGTTCAGGAAAATTGGCAGAATCCAGCATTGAGTAAAAATGCAGTTTTTGGTGAAAATTAAAATTTTGGCAAGCAAATATATGTCCTGGCTGTCTATATTAATCGCTAGAGTGGTTTATTAACGTAAACCTAGTTATTTTCCTTAAGAATAAAAGTTTTGATTTTTCAGTGTTTAAGCGAAAAAGTGCGGGAGTTAGTTTTTTTTCAGCGCAGCTGGTCCCGCTCCATCAGTCATCAGTGGCCACGCGCTTTACTTAAAGTGCATTTAATATTCAAGTACAGTATATATTCTTTATTAATCCATCACCAGTGCTGCGTGTTAGTTACTTTATCATTTTAAATTGTTTTATATAACTAGATTCTTTAATTTTTTTAACGTAAAGGACCTAGCTTTCAGTAATAGAATTGCGGGTTACTTCAAGGTCAGACACGAGTGCGGGGCAAACACTCATTCATTGGATTCACATCAGTGATTCTCTCGATTAATCGTTGTATTTCCTAATTTTGGGGAATTTCGTTTGTTTTCGCTTAGAAAGAGAGTTGTGATTTTTTCTATTTTGTGTAAGATCACGGTTGTAGTGATTCCGGGTCGAGGGCGTATTGAAGGGTAGTTACAAGAGACATGGCACACCAGATATCACAGGAAATGTTTAACCCAGACAGTGACCAGTCAGTGGGGATCAGTGAGAGTGAAAGTGTAAAGGACAGCACCTCTTCCGACACCACTGGTGCTAAAACCTAGTTATTTTCCTTCAGAATAAAAGCTTTGATTTTTCAGTGTTTAAGCGAAAAAGCGCGGGACTTAGTTTTTTTCAGCGCAGCTGGTCCCGCTCCACCAGTCATCAGTGGCCACCGGTTTACTTAAAGTGCGTTTAATGTTCAAGTACAGTAAATATTCTTTATTAATCCATCACCAGTGCTGCACGTTAGTTACTTTATCATTTTAAATTGTTTTATATAAATTAGATTCTTTAATTTTTTAACATAAAGGACCTAGCTTTCAGTAATAGAACTGCGGGTTACTTCAAAGTCAGACACGAGTGCGGGGCAAATGCTCATTCATTGGATTCACATCAGTGATTCTCTCGATTAATCGTTGAATTTCCTAATTTTGGGGAATTTCTTTTGTTAAACCACTGAAGCTAAAACAGAAGATTTCTGGACCTGTAAATTTGTAGATCTCATCCTGGAAACATTCTTGTATCAACATGTTAAACAAGCTACGAGGATGAGGGAAGGGGACGTTCCCTCCATGCTAGATTTGATATTTACCAGGAAGGAGGAAGAAATATTTGACATTCAGTACCTTCCTCCCTTTGGTAAAAGTGACCATGTCTTTTTGGGAATAAAGTATGCAATGCGATATAATCTGGAAGAAAATATGACGGTCGATGCAATTGATTTTAAAATCGATGAATCGATGCAATTAATATTAATAGATAGAATTAAAAATTAATAATTAATAAAAAATTAATAGATTAAAATAATAGAATCGATGCAATTTAAAACTGATTTTAGGAGCAACCATTATGGCAACCTTTGAAAAATTTTTAGTGAGTATAATTGGACAGACTTGTTGCTAGGCAAGGAAGTGAATGAGATGTATGTCAAGTTTTGTGAAATATATGATAAAGGCACAAAAAAATTTATACCAAAACAGAGAAGCAGAACTAGGAAACAGGATTGGTTCAACAGAAAGTGCGAGAGGGCCAGAGACCAAAAGACACAAAAATGGAATCAATACAGGAAGAGGCCAAACCCCCAAACATACCAGTGATACAAAGATGCGAGAAACAATTACACGGCAGTGAGGAGAGAGGCAGAAAGAAATTCTGAAAAAGGATTGCATACAAATGTAAAACAGAACCAGGTCTATTCTATAAATTCATAAACAACAAATTGCAGGTAAAGGATAATATTCAGAGGTTGAAAATGGGAAATAGATTCACAGAAAATGAAAAGGAAATGTGTGAAACATTAAACGAAAAGTTCCAAAGTGTGTTTGTACAAAATGAAATCTTCAGGGAACCAGATACAATAAGAATTCCAGAGAACAACATAGAGCACATAGAGGTGTCTAGAGACGAAGTGGAAAAAATTCTCAAGGAGCTAAATAAGAACAAAGCAGTTGGTCCAGATGGAGTTTCACCATGGGTTCTGAGAGAATGTGCACCTGAGCTCAGCATTCCTCTTCAACTGATTTTTCAGGCATCCCTGTTTACAGGAGTTGTAGCTGATGTGTGGAAAAAGGCTAACATAGTTCCAATCTACAAAAGTGGAAGCAGAGAAGACCCCCTTAATTATAGACCAGTATCATTGACAAGTGTAATAGTCAAAATACTGGAAAAAAATATTTAAATCTAAATGGGTAGAACATCTGGAGAGAAATGATATAATATCAGACAGACAGTATGGTTTTCGATCTGGAAGATCCTGTGTATCGAATTTACTCAGTTTCTATGATCGAGCAACAGAGATATTACAGGAAAGAGATGGTTGGGTTGACTGCGTCTATCTGGACCTAAAAAAGGCTTTCGACAGAGTTCCACATAAGAGGTTGTTCTGGAAACTGGAAAATATTGGAGGAGTGACAGGTACGCTTCTAACATGGATGAAAAATTTTCTGACTGATAGAAAAATGAGGGCTGTGATCAGAGGCAATGTATCGGACTGGAGAATTATCACAAGTGGAGTACCACACGGTTCAGTTCTTGCACCAGTGATGTTTATTGTCTACATAAATGATCTACCAGTTGGTATACAGAATTATATGAACATGTTTGCTGATGATGCTAAGATAATAGGAAGGATAAGAAACTTAGATGATTGTCATGCCCTTCAAGGTGACCTGGACAAAATAAGTATATGGAGCACCACTTGGCAAATGGAATTTAATGTTAATAAATGCCATGTTATGGAATGTGGAATAGAACACAGACCCCACACGACCTATATATTATGTGAGAAATCTTTAAAGAATTCTGATAAAGAAAGAGATCTTGGGGTGGTTCTAGATAGAAAACTATCACCTGAGGACCACATAAAGAATATTGTGCGAGGAGCCTATGCCACACATTCTAACTTCAGAATTGCTTTTAAATACATGGATGGCGATATACTAAAGAAATTGTTCACGACTTTTGTTAGGCCAAAGCTAGAATATGCAGCGGTTGTGTGGTGCCCATATCTTAAGAAGCACATCAACAAACTGGAAAAGGTGCAAAGTCATCCTACTAAGTGGCTCCCAGAACTGAAGGGCAAGAGCTATGAGGAGAGGTTAGAGGCATTAAATATGCCAAAACTAGAAGACAGAAGAAAAAGAGGTGATATGATCACTACATACAAATAGTAACAGGAATTGATAAAATCGATACGGAAGATTTCCTGAGACCTGAAACTTTAAGAACAAGAGGTCATAGATATAAACTAGCTAAACACAGATGCCGAAGAAATATACGAAAATTCACTTTTCGAACAGAGTGGTAGACGGTTGGAACAAGTTAGGGGAGAAGGTGGTGGCGGCCAAGACCGTCAGTAATTTCAAAGCGTTATATGACAAAGAGTGCTGGGAAGACGGGACACCACGAGCATAGCTCTCATCCTGTAACTACACTTAGGTAATTACACTTAGGTAATTACTGGGGACTGCTCGGGTAGCTCAACTGACGTCACAGGTGGAGTCAGTGGGACTGAAGCGACAGGATCACGGGGTCTGCATAGGACCGAGCAGTCGAGGTTATCTTCCCGTTCCAGTAGAGATACGATCATTGACATGAGTGGGGGGAGCCGTCTTGAGTTCCCCCACAGACAACATCGACACCTTACCAACAGGGCATACAGGGAGCTGGACAGGGGGCGTCAGTTTGTACGGTAGGACGTCCCACTTCGTTCAGTATGGAACATGACCAACAACCACACCAACAGCAGGAACTACCTCACACAACAACAATACCACAACACCTAGGTACACCTCACCCATCACTACAACAACCTCAACCCCACCTCCTATACCATCCCATCATCAATTCCTATACCCACCCCATCCTCATTTCTTATACCAACCCCAACTCCATTCCTATACCAACCCTTCACCCAACCCCAGGCCACTCCATACTCATTCCAACCTCAGGCCACCCACACCATACCTCATCCCCATCCCCAACCTCAATCCACAACCTAACCCAGGCCACCCAAACCATACCCCAACCTTTTTCCCAACCCGAGGCCAACCACACCATACCTCAACCCGAACCCCACCTCACCCCAGTTCCCAACCCCAGGGCCCACCCACTTCCAGTAGCCCCGCGTCATACAAACCGGGAATTATGAGTCTGATTCCCAAGTTGACTCTGCCGACACTCAAAGGTACGGAGTTGCCGTTTATTAAGGTGGAACGCAACCGCCGAGTGGAAGACTGGCTTTGTCAGATTGGTTCGATGCTGGAGGCTGTCCCAGAGGATAGTTTGAAAATTACTCTCGCTATGGGGGCTTGCGTGGACGTAGCCGGTCCACTGGCGAGATTGACAGAGTTTCAGCACCTGACGACTTGGCCACTGTTTGTCCAAGTGATTAGGGACAGATTCAAGGAAAAGGTGTCAGAAGATGAGGCTCATTTTTATCTGCAGTCACTTAAGAGGGATGACCGCAGCACTGTCAAGGATTTCGGTACAATATTAAAGAGCAGGGTTGACGACCTCACTACGGAACTGGGGTTAGATTCGCGTCAGGCAGAGCGATTAGCCAAACAATTGTTCTGCAAAACGTTACCTTCTGCTATGGGGCCGTTTTTAATTTGCGGAGGGAGCGTTTGTGAGTTACAAAGACCTAGTCCAACAGGCCGCCACAGCCTTAGACAGGCAGACGTGCACAGGGACATCGGGCGCTCAGTCGTCCCCATACGTAGAGGTGTTAAGTCAAGGCGGGGGGGGGACAAGCTGAGTAACTGTAGCGCGGGATCATCATGCGGGAAGCAGCCCACAGCTGCAAGTTCGAGCCACCCTGCGCGGGGTACCAACAGAGATCCGCGGAGGTGTTACTCCTGCAGGAAGCGCGGGCATATACAGAGGGACTGTAAAGTCACTACTACGAAAGCATGAAAGCAGGCTCCTAGTGATGGTAGGTCTACTTTTGAGGTGAAAGTGGAAGGTGTAAGATTGACAGCTTTTGTTGATACAGGGAGCCAGGCAACGGTAATTAAAAAGTCAGCCTTCAGCAATTTTAAGTATGCACGTCTTAAACGTTGCGCAAAGACATTAACAGCGGTCAATGGGGAAAAGATTGAGATCGTAGGTCAAGGTACAGTTAATTTTGAGATTGATGGGGAATTGCAGCCTCACACATGTACGATCGTAGAGAACCTTGATTTTCCGGGTCACATCTTAATGGGGACGGATTTTCTGTCGCGATTTGATTATTCCTTGTCTGCTCAAAAAGGGGCTAGGAACTGCAGGTTGCAGTTGGAACAGACTTCCTACCCAGTGGAGATGATTGACCATCCCCCAGTTGTAGCTTCAATTAAGAGGAAGCAGAAATATAATGCACATTATCCAAAAGATTTTTAAGTCTCTTCCAGACACAGTTAAGAGGTCATGCGCATTGCATGCATTGACCAAACAGAGTTGCCCACCACATTCTTTTAAATTTATTAAAGTAGCCGTGGGACGTCACATACAACCAGGTACCACCCTTCAGGTGGCCGGGAGATGTGATAGCTTATTAATTCCTCATCACTTAATTGTAGTGCTCGATAAAGGTGCACTCATTCCAGTTGTCAATCTTTCACATAAGACTTTTCGCTTCAGGGCAGGTGATAGGGTATCTCAGGAAACCATGGTGGAGGACACAGAAATCTTTCACAATGAGTCAGCTGAGACGCCAACCGTCACTGCACAATGTAGTGCATTGAACATGCTAGAACTAAAACACCATCGAAAGTACAATATGAGACGAGAAATGTTGCACAGAAGGTAGAAGAAGTAGAAAAATTAATTTCAGCACTTGATTTGCAACATGTTACACAGGCGGATAGGAAGGCACTGAGAGGAGTTTTGCGAAAATTCCCTAAATTATTTGCGACAGAGGATGACCAGATTGGTCTCCTTGATAAGATTGAGCACACCATTCCAACTGGTGATCATTTGCCTGTGTACACGAGACAGTGAGGTTGCCGGAACAGGCAAAGAACGTTATCAGGGAGGAGTGCCAGAAAATGTTGAGGCAGGGCGTGATAGAGCCTAGTACGTCACCGTGGCTCTCTCCTGTTGTGCTAGTTCGGAAACCGGACGGTAGTTATCGTTTCTGTGTTGACTACCGGAAGGTGAACGAAATAACTAAGGGTGATGTGTATCCGTTGCCCCGAATACAGGAGATTATAGATCAATTTGGTGCTGCTAAGTATTTCTCAACTCTTGACGCGAAATCGACGTATTGGGCGATTCCGGTGGCAGAACAGGATAGGGATAAAGCAGCATTCTCGGATGGTAGGCACACTTATCAGTTCCGTAGGATGCCGTTTGGTTTAAAGACAGCGCCTTCGTCATTTCAGAGGGCCAAAATTCATCCTCAGCCCGTCCTGGGTAGGCATTCTTTAGCGTACCTGGATGATGTTGTGATATATTCCAGGACGTTTGAGGAACACCTACGGGACTTGACTGAGACTTTGACGTTGTTAGATCAGGCAGGTTTCAGGCTTAATGTTCAGAAGTGCACCCTGGCGGCTCAGAAATTCAAATTTCTGGGTTCCAGGTGTGCCCAGACGGTATCCGACCTGACCCAGACTCTTGCCGCGCCATTGCTGACATGCCTACTCCAAGGACAGCAAAGGACGTGCATAGGTTTTTGGGGACGGCCGGATATTTTCGTCGTCATATTGAAGGTTTCGCTGGCATTTCAGCACCCCTGACTGATCTGACAAAGAAAAATGCGAAGTTTGTGTGGAAATCTGAGCATGACGAGGCATATCGCAAACTGAAAGACCAACTAATCACGACACCGGTATTGGCGATTCCTGATTTTGAGAAAGAGTGGGAGGTGCACACTGACGCCAGCGGTATAGCTATTGGCGGGTGCTTAATTCAGCGAGATGCGGATAATTTACCCCATCCAGTAGCCTATTTAGTAGTAAAAGGTCAAAGGACCTGAAGTTCGTTATTCAGCTACGGATCGGGAGGCACTGGCAGTAGTAAATCAGTTAGGTACTTCGAACTTACCTATTTCAGCGGCACTTTGTAATTTACACAGACCATCGAGCGTTAACACACATATTTAAAAGCGAACAAAATGCCCACGAATGTCACGCTGGTCTCACGAACTTTCGCCCACTTTTCCAGATTTTGTACAAGCCTGGTCCAGCACATGTTGTTCCAGATACGCTAAGTAGAAACATAGCGGCAGTTCAAGTTAATAAAATATTGAAACCATTCCATCAGATAAAATGAGAGAATACCAGATGAGCGAGCCTAGATGGAAAGAAATTATTGAGTATTTAGAAGGAGGGAAATACCCGAAAAAGAAAAAGAATTTACCTATTCATGATTTTGAAATGAAACAGGGCGTCCTGTATTATGTTAATAGCCAGAATTAGGGCAGTATTTCAGCTAGTTATTCCGGACGCGTTGCGGTCATCAGCATTAAAGCTTGCGCATGCTTCGAAAATTGCAGGCATCCGGGGGTCTTTAAAACCCACTTAAAGGCAAAGTCTCTAATTTATTTCCCAGGATTACTTTCTGAAGTAATCATTTCGTGAAGTCTTGCAATCGTTGCCAGAGGAGGAAAGGTACCCTTAAGGTACAAGCCCCACTTCAGGAATTTCCTGAAATTCGTGAACCTTTAGATCGTGTGGGGGCCGATTTGATTGATTTACATCACAGTCATTCAGGGAATAGATACGTTTGGTGCTAGTTGACCATTTCTAGGTACTAGTACACTACACTAGTTGCATTACCTCAGAAGGATTCTCGTACGGTTGCAGATGCGTTCTTGCGTAGGTTCGTTACTGTATTCGGACCTCCTAAAGTTTTAGTCTCTGAACGGGTTAAGAATTCAATGGGAATGCATTTAGGAAGTTTGTAAGATTTTAGAGACAACTTCGGCTTTTACAACAGCCTACCACCCACAAGCAAACGGAATGACGGAACGGACTAATCGTTCAGTCAAGGATATGCTTGCAATCCTTGCTGAACATGACGCAAACACCTGGGATAACACCTACCCTATGTTCAGTTAGCCTTGAATACTGCCATCCACCAATCAATTAACCGGTCTCCACTGCCTCATTAGCACTCCCTTCTCCACGAAAAGCGAGTTGGTGACTCGGGTCTGGCGAGACCTCTTCCGCCTGCCGTACTAACTCAGGAAACTCCTCCTTTTGCAGCTCACCTTGACGGGTGCGGTCAATACCTAGAGGACTGGTGGGAGTAACTTGGA
>WNGS01162883.1:0-22896 GCA_020271785.1 Procambarus virginalis
GGGAGGTGTTGAGAGGAGCCAGTGTGACTGGTAATCTCCCAACCATACTTTACCGCTCGGTAATTAACGTTTTCACCACAAATTACTTAAGGTCATACTACCAGCTGAAGTGCGTGACCCTTGTTGACGGAGACATAACCTCAACACGCGTTCCTGCGTTCGAACCCGTCCCGTCAACACGCGTTCCTGCGTTCGAACCCGTCCCGTCAACACGCGTTCCTGCGTTCGAACCCGTCCCGTCAACACGCGTTCCTGTGTTCGAACCCGTCCCGTCAACACGCGTTCCTGTGTTCGAACCCGTCCCGTCAACACGCGTTCCTGCGTTCGAACCCGTCCCGTCAACACGCGTTCCTGCGTTCGAACCCGTCCCGTCAACACGCGTTCCTGCGTTCGAACCCGTCCCGTCAACTCGCGTTCCTGCGTTCGAACCCGTCCCGTCAACACGCGTTCCTGCGTTCGAACCCGTCCCGTCAACACGCGTTCCTGCGTTCGAAACCCGTTCCCGTCAACACGCGTTCCTGTGTTCGAACCCGTCCCGTCAACACGCGTTCCTGTGTTCGAACCCGTCCCGTCAACACGCGTTCTGTGTTCGAACCCGTCCCGTCAACACGCGTTCCTGCGTTCGAACCCGTCCCGTCAACACGCGTTCCTGCATTCGAACACGTCCCCTCAACGCGCGTTCCTGTGTTCGAACCCCCCCCCCCCTCCCCTAACACACATGCCATTGGAGCAGATTTTTTTCCACTTACGAGTCTCAGCTGGCGGTGAGGAAGACAGTATATAACCGACTGTGAGAAGTATAGCGTATATATATTCTATGCTCAAGTTAGGTTAGGGGGGGTTGCTTGAGTTGCTTGGGCCATGATGGGGATTCGAACCTGCACAGTGGGGTACGCCCAACCACAGGCCTTAAACCACTGAAGCACCATATGCTAAAAGAAATGCAACCTGGGATTCAACTGAATCTTCGTGGGGGGAGGGGGGGGGAGGGTCGTGAGGCTTCCACCGAAGCCAAGTGAGGGGGTTCGAGGCCCCGCCAGCACACACACTCCGGCTGTGTTACACCAGCCCACAACGGCTCTCTACCTATGTACTATCATATCTTATTAAGTTCACGTTTCAATAATTTTCTCATTCATACGTCACATTAATGTGATTTCTTCGTGCATTATTATTGTTGTTGTTGTTGTTGTTTGTTGTTGTTAGTGGTAGTGGTAGTAGTATATTAATAAATATTATCTGTATATTTTTTTTGTAATAATCATTAATAATATAAGAAAATTGAAGCTCGACTAATCTGTTTAAGTTGTCGCCGGATGTCAGGAGGACACTGAAGATCCTCATGGAGGGAGGGGAGGGGGAGAGGGGGGGGGCAGAAAGGGGAGGAAGCCTTGAGGGGGGGGGGAGGTAAGTGGTTGAGTCCAACCGTTGCCTTATCTAATGTCTTGCGTAGCGGCCACCTGCTCCTTCCTATACCTGGCCTTCCCCCCCCCCCCCACACACCCAAACACACTCCCCCCCGACCCACGTCCCCCCTCCCGGACCCCCCCCCCCCCCGCCTGTAGGACGCCTCGCCCCCCACCCCCTCCCTCCTCTCACGCCCTTATCAACCTGGTCCGCCCTCCGCCTGCTTGCTTGAATTACCCCTCGTAACCCCCCCCCCCCAGGAGGGGCAGCGAGGGCCCCTCAAGGCAGGTTTGCTTCAGACTCTCCAACACTCTCCATCTGACTTCCGGCTTGGACGATAGAGGTCAGGCAGACGGCGGCTGGTGATTCACCTTCATGGGCACGCCGGGGCCGAACGCACGCGCTTCTGCTGCACGCACGTGTTCACAGCACATGAGGCTGCTGCACGCACGTGTTCACAGCACGTGAGGCTGCTGCACGCACGTGTTCACAGCACGTGAGGCTGCTGCACGCACGTGTTCACAGGTTCACATGCACATGAGGTAAAATGAGGTGGTCCACAACTGGTGGTGGGGGCCTGGTTGATACCTGGTTGATGGGGTTCTAAGAGTTCTTCTACTCCCCAAGTCCGGCCCGAGGCCAGGCTTGACTTGTGAGAGTTTGGTCCACCAGGCTGTTGCTTGGAGCGGCCCGCAGGCCCACATACCCACCACAGCCCGGTTGGTCCGGCATTCCTTGAAGAAAACAATCTAGTTTCCTCTTGAAGATGTCCACGGTTGTTCCGGCAATATTTCTTATGCTCGCTGGGAGGACGTTGAACAACCGCGGACCTCTGATGTTTATACAGTGTTCTTTGATTGTGCCTATGGCACCTCTGCTCTTCACTGGTTCTATTCTGCATTTTCTTCCATGTCGTTCACTCCAGCACGTTGTTATTTTACTGTGCAGATTAGGGACCTGGCCCTCCAGTATTTTCCATGTGAATATTATTTAGTATCTCTCTCGTCTCCTTTCTAGTGAGTACATTTGGAGAGCTTTGAGACGATCCCAATAAATTAGATGCTTTATCTCGTCTATGCGTGCCGGAGAGGGGGTGGGGCAGTATGTAAGGTCAGCCCCCAAGGCTGACAGTCTTCAAGTGGGTATGTAAAGGCACACATACGACATTCTTATATTTCTAGGCTTGGTGTCTTTGGGTGACGGGAGGGTTGAGTGTTTCTCGAGCAAGGTGGCAATCTTCCTGCTCTTGGAGGGGGGGGGGGGGGGAAGTAAGTGGTTGTCACCTAATATTGTCAATTAGGTGACATTGTCACCTTTATCTGGTTGAGTCGGCAGGCAGCTGCTGCTCCTGCTAACATGGTAACACAACAACTCTTCGGCCCAACGTGCAAAAAAATAAAGACTGTTGGGCCCTCAAAAGTTCAGGTTTTGTAATATATAATATGACCAACTGGTATATGGAGGAAATGGAAACGTAACTAAGCTAACCTGTCCAAGTAATCTTATGTCTACGATACGCTACCTTAGGCCTAATATGTTAAATGTGTGTGTGCTACAGTAGGCATAGCAATGTTTAAGTTAGTTTTTTTGGTTTATTTATTTTTTTCGTGCACTCTACAGACATGAGCATTGTCGTCTGCAAGAGCCCATTGTTGCAAGTTGCACCAAATAGCTGCTCTAATTACTACCATATTAGGAGGAAGGTTGCAACATGAGCAGGACTGTGCAACGCTGGCAATAGGCCTAGATCAGATGGGAAATGTAGGCCTACATTTGAAACTATTCACTAAGTGTTTTTGTGATCAGAGGTAAATACATATGACATATGTACGGGTGTGTGTACAACACTCACTCGAGAGTTACAGAGCTCTCTGGCACACAAAACTTGATTGACACATGTCGTGCTGCTTCGAGCATGTCATTCCACTCCTCTCTTAGTGTGAGGATACTTGACCTTAGTGGGTGAGTGTTGTCGTGTCCACGTGTAACGTGGCGTCACGAGCGTCTCTTACTAATCTCTGACAACTTTAATCCAAACGACTGACCTCAGGACCCAGTCAAAGGTACCCAAGTATTTTTGGATGTCCCCATAGACCAGCCTTACCCTCTGTTGTTGAGTTATTACCTTCACTGAGCCCGGCCACTGTGTTCCTGACACCATCCCAGTCTTGTGTAGCTGTGGCACACAGTCTGTTCTCGCTCACCATCTTGTCTCTGACGCTACACAGTAAGACGGGCGGTTCGAGCCTCCTAGTGCCCAAGTGAATGAAAGAGGAAGGTGATGTCCCAGTTTCTCCCACCGCTGGGGGGGGGGTTCTCCCACCGCTGGGGGGGGGGGTTCTCCCACCGCTGGGGGGGGGGGGGGGGCTGCAACTGACCACACTGAATATTTTCTGTATAATTATAAAGAATGTTATAGCTTCACTGTAGAGACTGGAGCACAGTCCGTACTAACAAGACTCAGAGTATCGACATTTGCAGCAGTGAAGAAAGTGCCTTTCTCATTCTTCTGCCTTTACACAGCCTGCACACCACTGTGGTCCTGCCACACTGGAGGTGTGGCTGTGTCCTTCACCCACACACTCTCCAAACTTCAGATTGAAACTTACTAAGAAGTCTAATATTTTTCTGATATTCTTCACTCATCTTTTTTTTTTTTTAAATCATGAAATGCAAGAAAGCGTTCTTCATTTCAAAGACTTGTACCTTTATGTCTTGGCATATGTGAGGGTGAATGACAGCTGTTATTTGTGAAGACAATCAGGCCTTCCATCAACAACAATTGCACAAATACTTTGCAACATTTGTTTCTCAAGAAGAGGCTGTAAGCATTCACAGATATCATTTAACTTATTTTGTAAATTATTTGCTAAATTTAGTGCACTTAGAGCTGGGTTTCACCCTCATGTGCACTCCTACTCGGTAAGTGTTTGGGTCACACTAAGTCACACTAGCAGCTCAACGATCTTGAAGTTATCTTGAGAGGATCTCGGGGCTTACCGTCCTCGCGGCCCGGTTCTCGACCCAATGCCCAAACAATTATCATGATGACTGTCACCAACTTGTTCACATCCGCAGTTTCACTTCACACTTCATGAACATCTCAGAGAGTCGCTATACACGACAACATTTATTAAATCGTGCACTTGTGCAAAAAACCCGTGAACCTATGACACTCCCACACCCCCCATGTTTCTTATTGAAAAGTTGGATAAGGCTAGCCCTAAGCGTCTAGCCTCCGGCTCCGAACATGATCGAAAGCGTTAGGTCCAAGGTCTCTAGCACTAATATATTATTCGAAGATTTAATTTTTTTATCTTGCTCCGTGAGGGAAGGACACAAGAATTATCGAACAGACTCGCAATAGAATCACTGATCTTAAACTCTTTCAGTCACATTCAATAGCATATCTACAAGAAACACTGTTCCCAATATATATTGGTATTTTTTTTTTTGGGTACCACCTCTGGTGCAAGTGTAGGGACCCATAACCTCGGAGAAGAAAATAAGGAGTACTCAGAGAAGACCTTGTGGATCCTCACTGAACACTTTGATATTTTCTTCTCCTACCAACCCTATTCTTTTAGTATGTGTGTATATATCTACTTAACTTTATTTAAAATGTCATTACACAAAAAGAGTTACAACATTGGTTACATGCAAGGTACAAGGCTGCTTGTCACAAGTTGTAGAGTTCCTCCAGCTCCTCAGATGGCGGACAGGAACCATGGATGCAGTGAGCATTTCCTCTCTGGATCGCCACACTAAGGCGCTGAAAGAGGAAACTGGCGGGCTCTAGGGTCTCTAGTTGTTTTCAATTAGCTTGGATCCCAACTCCTTCAAAAAATTAGCAGCACTTTACCCCCAGGCACCAAGTGTCTCTGAGGCAATGGGGGATAAAATTGTAGTGGTGCTCAAGATCTCTGTATTTACGTGACTTGGCTGCTTCCCGGTGATTGGCAGCACCTCCTGCCTGTGCAGCACTGAAGGTAACATAGGTGTTGGCTAAGGTTGAAACGCATATGTAGTCCCACACCAACTGTTTTAACATTCTTCCAGGGGTTCACCGTGATCCGTCTGGGAGACCGACAGGCTCATCAGAGTTGCGGGGCATTAGGTAACGGGGCTCTCTCTCTGCTGGACAACCGGCTGTGGTAAGGCTTTTCTTAATAATGTCGTTAATTTCGCCGTGTCTTGCATGCCATCCTCCTGTCCTTTGGCAGAGAAGGCCATGCCTTCCGTCCCTGTCGGCCACTGCCTCGCCGCAAATGCACGTGTATTCGGTGTAGATTGAGGCAGCGAGGCGGAGAGCCACAGCAATTTGGAGGGCCTGCAGTGTGAGACGAGTGCCAGTTGCTAACATTGGGGTTGCTAATAGGAAGTCCCTTGCATGGGGGGCCGCTACTGCTCTAAGCCAGGCAGTGTCATGTGATGTTGTCGCAGCTTCTAGCAATGTCGCAGCTTCTTGGTCGGCAATGGGGCGATCCCAGCTGGATTGCTTATGGGTTTCAGAAAGCAGTGGTTGGGGTGCTGGTCCTGCAAGAGAGTCCCATTTGGTGGTGCAGTCTGTAAAGCTGGGATCATGTACCCCTGCCTATTGACCTAGGTATTCGGGTAGGATTTCCTTCACCAGGTCGTCAGACGCCACTGAAGAGGACAGGGACGCTGGTACAGTAACTTGTGTTGCTGTACGAACGCCGAGGCCCCCGAGTCTGACAGGAAGGGAGGCCTTTTTCCACTGTGGGTCGCTGAGAGAAAGGTTGAGAGCTTTTTCTAGCATTGATTTCAGCAGGCTGTCGTACTCTTCTAATTTAATATTTTTAAAAGATGGCGAACATCTAAGAAAGTAGGTCAGCCTTGGGAGGGACAAGCATCTGGTGATAAGGTAAAGTGCATCATGAGCATCGATGTCTTCAAATCCTCTCATTCATCCTTCTCAGGTCAGAGATCTTCTTACCAAGGACCTCGTCAATGGCATGCCCTCCAAGAGGAGCACCTAGGAGTGTGCTGTCCTCAGGGTTGAATATATGAATATCAGGCAAAACAACTTTTATTCGCTCTATTATGTGCTGATTGGTGGAAGTTATTTCGCATTTGGAAGAATTCAAAGCGAGGCCTAGGCTTGCTCCTTGCTCCTGAATTATTCTTATGTCATCCAGGAGTGAGGCTGGGGAGCCGGCTAGAGTACCATCGTCCAAAAACCAAATATTGAGCTCACTGGACAGGTTATCGGTGACTTCCTTGATGACTAGGCAGAAAAGAAAAGGAGCAAGGGGGTCACCCTGTTGGACACCTTCTTGTGATTCAGTTTCATGTTCCCAAATAACAGAGTTAGATTCTTGCTGTAGCATGAGTTTACAAACGGGTAGAGGGAAGGAAAAAGGCGATGAACCGCACTGAGTACTGCATCCCTTAGATATAGATAAGCATAGTACATAGATATGCTGGTAATAAGAAAGGATTAGAATACAGTTACCAACATCCCAAAAAACGCTTAAATATGCTTCGGAAAGGTGAGTGTCGATTTGGATCAATATGTAGGTTTTTCCATCCTGACATGTGCCAAACCTCACTGGAGGACAGAAATGCTATGACCTCAGCTGCCCATACTTTCACGTGAAAGGCACGGAACGCTACATAAAGAGTGGCAAGCAGGATAATGAAATTGGAGGAAACTCGATAAATTTTTTATACCAAACCGAAAGAGAATTCAAAAGGAGGAGCATGGAGAGTGTATGGAACTGGATGCCAGATCCACTTGCATTCCAGAATTACAGATACAATTACACACCGACAGGGAACTACAACTACGACAGACAACTGCCCTACAACAATCAGTACTGGTCAGAACAAACTCATATGTCCACGCATAATGGGATTGCCGAGAAAGTCTCCCAGTCAAACTATCACTAATAGAGTAACCTCATTAATCTTTGCCAACATTCAAGGACTGAAAACAAGAACAAACAACAAAGTACAGTTCATAAATGGCCTCCTCACGGAGTCAAATGCAGTATTTGGAGCTTTCACAGAAACCCATGCAGGGGAATTGTTGGACAGTGAGATCTGGATTCCAGGATATAACCTATACAGGTGTGATAGGAAAATTAGGTCACATGGAGGAGTGGGTCTGTATATTAGGGAAGACCTTGTATGCTCGGAGCTCCTTAACGTTACAAATGAGGTGGTAGAGGTACTGGGATTAAAAATAGAGAAAATAAATTTAGTGAATATTCTCATATACAAACCGCCAGATGCAACGGCTGAGGAATTCACAGAACAGATAAACAAAATAGAGAATAGCCTTGATAATTTGGAGAACCCAATACCTGATATTATCTTCCTAGGTGACTTCAACTTACCTAGTCTCAGGTGGAGAATAGCAAACAATAATATTATACCAGGAAATCTATCGGGGCCTAACCAATCACAGATTAGAGAACTACTTAGATTCTGTGACAAATTTTCACTCAACCAGCAGATATCGGAGCCAACGAGAAATGAAAATATTTTAGAGCTGGTCTTTACGAACAATGAAGACATTATCAGAGACATTACGATATCAGATACCACATACTCAGATCACAAGCTCATTAAAGTGCAAACGACCATCAATACTCAGAATAGACCTAAATCATTGATAAAGCGAGAGGGGCTATTCAGTAAATTCAAGTTTAATAATAAAAGGAAAGACTGGGAGAAAATAAACAGGGAACTTACAAACATTCCATGGGAAACTGTTCTAAGTAATGCAAGTCCTACAGAAAGAATAGAAAAACTGACTTCGGAAGCGTATCAAGTCTGTCTGAAACATGTTCCTTTGAGGAAAGCCAGAAAGAGATCCAACGTAGAAAGAGAACGCAGACGACACTATAAACGCAGGAAAAAAAATAACGGAACTGCTTATGCAGACACGAATTTCCCATCAAAGAAGGAATAATTTAAATAGGGAGATTGGAGAAATCGAGCGGAAACTGAAACACTCATATCAAACTGAAGAAAGGCAGTTAGAACAGAAAGCAATTCAGGAAATAAAGAAAAATCCAAAATACTTCTTCACATATGCGAAATCAAAAGCAAAAACCACTGCCAGTATTGGACCTATTCGTACAAGTGAAGGTTCATACACGGAGGATGATAAAGAAATTAGTGAAATCCTAAAAAAGCAGTATGAGGACATGTTTAGCACTCCAATAAACAACATGAAAGTAGAAGATCCAGACAATTTCTTTATGCGGGATATTCACACCACTGTAAATATAACTGATATCAACACGAGCACACTAGACTTTGAAAGAGAAATTGAAAACATGCCCATGCACTCGGCCCCAGGTCCAGATTCATGGAATTCAATATTTATAAAGAAATGCAAAGTGCCGGTAGCACAGGCACTCAGTATAGTGTGGAGGAAGAGCTTGGACACGGGGGAGATACCAGATGCACTTAAAGTAGCAGACATAGCCCCTCTACACAAGGGAGGGAGCAAAGCATTGGCAAAGAATTATAGACCAGTTGCACTAATATCGCACATAATAAAAGTAGTTGAGAGAGTGATTAGGAGTCAGGTCACCAATTTCATGGAGACCAATGACCTTCACAACCCAGGCCAACATGGATTTCGAGCAGGAAGATCCTGCCTCTCACAGCTACTTGAGCACTACGACAAAGTCACTGAGGCATTAGAAGAAAAACAGAATGCTGATGTGATATATACGGACTTTGCAAAGGCTTTCGATAAATGTGACCATGGCGTGATAGCACATAAAATGAAATCAATGGGAATAACCGGTAAAGTAGGACGCTGGATACTCAGTTTTCTGTCAAACAGAACTCAGCGAGTAACGGTCAACCATATAAAATCTAGTCCGAGCGCAGTCAAAAGCTCTGTACCTCAGGGTACAGTCCTTACACCGCTGCTTTTCCTTATTCTCATATCAGATATAGACAAAAATACAAGTCACAGCTTCGTATCAACCTTTGCAGATATAAAAATCAGTATGAAAATTACCTTGGCTGAAGACATTGAAAAACTTCAAGTTAATATTAATAAAGTTTTCGACTGGGCATCAGAAAATAACATGATGTTTAACAGTGATAAATTCCAGGTACTCAGGTACGGTAAAAATGAGGACCTTAAACATAATACAGGGTACAAAACACAATCAAATGTGCCCATAGTAGGAAAACAGCATATAAAGGATTTGGGAATAATGATGTCTGACGACCTAACGTTTAGGGAGCATAACCAAGCAAATATTACGACAGCCAGAAAAATGATCGGATGGATTACGAGAACTTTCAAATCCAGGGATCCCATCACAATGGTTGTACTCTTCAAGTCACTTGTGTTGTCCCGTCTTGAGTACTGCTCAGTACTCGCTTCCCCCTTCAGAGCAGGAGAGATTGCTGAAATAGAGGGAATACAGAGAACATATACGGCACGCATAGACGCGATAAAGCACCTAAATTATTGGGATCGTCTCAAAGCCCTCCAAATGTACTCACTAGAAAGAAGACGAGAGAGATATCAAATAATATACACATGGAAGATACTGGAGGGCCAGGTCCAAAATCTACACAGTAAAATAACGACGTACTGGAGTGAACGATATGGAAGAAAACGCAGAATAGAACCAGTGAAGAGCAGGGGTGCCATAGGCACAATCAGAAAACATTGTATAAACATCAGAGATCCACGGTTGTTCAACACCGTCCCAGCGAGCATAAGAAATATTGCCGGAACAACCGTGGAAATCTTCAAGAGGAAACTACATTTATTCCTTCAAAGAGTGCTGGACCAACCGGGCTGTGGTGGGTATGTGGGCCTGCGGGCCGCTCCAAGCAACAGCCTAGTGGACCAAACTCTCACAAGTCAAGCCTGGCCTCGGGCTGGGCTTGGGGAGTAGAAGAACTCCCAGAACCCCATCAACCAGGTATCAACCAGGTATCAACCTTCTTACTAGATTGAAAGCATTTTTGAAATCCAGTTTTATCAGGGCTTTTTCATCCGTAATGTTGGCAATGTAGGCTCTAGATGCATGAGCCGCTGCCTCACTCCCTTGGGGAATGCCAAACGGAAACTGTTTTGGCTTCAGCATGTCTGCTGCTGCCTGACTAACTGTTCTAGCAGCAGCCTTACCAACGAGGCGCCGGAGTGAATTGCCCACAGCTATCGGTCTGATTCCTCTATCTTTTTTTTTCTCAGGGCACAGAGGGTAGCGCCAAAAAAGAGAGGCCGCATGGTCTCTGGTATGTTGCCAGCTAGACATGTGTTGGCGAATCTAGTTAGTTCCACTAGGAGGGCCTGTGCAATGTCTCCCAGTGCAGGGTTAAGCATTTGTTTGATGTGGTTGGGTCTTAGTCCTGTGAACCCGCCTGCTGATCCTGGTGCGAAGGATAAAGCTGCTTTATGCACCACAGATTCAACCACACACAGGGGTTCTGCACTGGTGACACCGACTAGTGGAACACTGTCGTCACGTGGAGCTCTGGGGGGTGCTTTTCTCTCAGGGTTTGTGCTGTTTTAGCATCCCTGGTGACAATTCTGATCCTTCCGATTGTGTTGCCTTCTTCTATTTTCTTTCTGACTGTTGCTCTGATTATGGATACCTCGGTTCTGTTGTTAATACCTTTCCTGTGGTGGATGTTTTTGGCACGGGTGGGGAGGGGTGCCTGGTTGTCCTCTTTAGGAAAACTATTTATAGCCCTAATGACTGAGGAAGCTAGTGATTTGTCTCTCCTTGTAGGGACAGCTGAACATATGTTACCAAATAGGAGAAGGTTACGCCATGCTTGGATGGTTCCGGAAGAGTCATTAACCTTTTTCAAGAGGCTGGATAGTTTGGCTGCTGCCTGGGAGCGAGCAGCTTGGGAATGTGCTGCAAGGTTCCAACCAATGTCGCTTTGATGGCTTCTAGAAGGTTCTCTGTCGAAATGAAGCTGTTGGAGATGTTTGCCCCGACTGCTGGTGTGGGACGTTGATTGATACTCTGGTAATATATATATATATATATATATATATATATATATATATATATATATATATATATATATATATATATAGCGATATTGAACAAATGAACATTTACATATATATATATATATATATATATATATATATATATATATATATATATATATATATATATAAATGTAAAGGTTCATTTGTTCAAAGTCGCTAATTTCCGAAAGTTCTTCACCGATTGCTTTGAAATTTTCACACAACGTTCCATTCGCATCTGAACAGGTTTTTATATACATACCATATAGATGTCATGTCTGTGACAGGAAAAAACATGGTTTTTGAAAAACTGGGTTTTTAATGTATTTTTCATGTGAGAGAAATCTTCGAAACCTCTTTACCGATTGCTTTGAAATTTTGACACAACATTGCATTTGAATACACGCGTATTTTTATATACCTACTATATACATACCTCACCTGTGACAGGAAAAAAACAAGTTTTTTTTTAAATATAGTGCCATCTGTTGGACGTAAGAGCAACACACACTGTAATCTCAAAAAGTTCTTCACCGATTGCTTTGAAATTTCCACAGAACGTTTCATTTGTATCTGAGCAGGTTTTTATACACATACTATAGATGTCACAGATGTCACGTCTGTGATGGGAAAAAACACGCTTTTTTTTAAGCTGTCTTCTTTATATGTTTTTCATCTTATGGAAATCTTCAAAACCTCTTTACCGATTGCTTTGAAAATTTGACACAACGTTGTACTCGAATATGCGTGTATTTTTATATACCTACTATATACATGCCTCACCTGTGACAGGAAAAATCATGATTTTTTTTTTAAAACAGTGCCATCTGTTAGACGTAAGAGCAACACATGTTGTAATCTCCAGAAGTTATTCACCGATTGCTTTGAAATTTTGACTTAACGTTCCATTCAAATACGCATATGTTTTTATATGCCTACTATATAGATGCCACACTAGTGACAGGTAAAAACATGCGTTTTTTGAAAAAACGGCGCCATCTGTTGCATGTAATTGCAACACACACACTATACTGAATATGTTACGATTCCATTTCAATGTTTCCGATTTCATTGATAATTTGAATTTTCACAGATTTCTATTTATTTTAATTTTGATTTAATTATTTTGTGTGACATTGCGTTGGAATTGAGCTGTGTTGTTTGCCATACCATTCAAAAGTTAGAAGGACGATGGGACACGGGTGTGGGGGATGGTGGGGGAGGACACAGGGACGGGGGAGGGGGAAAAGGTAGGGAGGACGAGGGGACGGGGGCAGTGAGGAATGGTTGGGAAGACGAGGGGACGGCGGGAGGAGGGAATGGTAGTGAAGACTGGGAGACAGGGGAAGGTTTCTGTGGCTCAGCAATGCACATGCGTTGCTGAGCCACAGCAACGCTTGGCCGGGTACAGCTAGTATATATACAGGCCTTGATGCTGCTGGCCTTGATATAAAATCAAGGCCAGCAGCATTAATTATGTAGGTTGAGTCAGAGTGCAGTGTTGCAAGGCAGCAGTTACGGTTCCCGCCGACCACTACCAGAAATCAGGAGACAAGGAGCGTGAAGGCGGGCTGCCGCTGTCTCTTACTGGCCATTATCACTGGCGGGGGCCGGCCCATACTGCACCACCCAAGCCATCACTCAGCACTCACACATATTATACGTCTTGCCATGTGTGTGTCCTTGAGTTACCTACTGTTTCTTAAGGCTGTGGATTGTCTCTGCAGATTTTGGACTGCCTTTGCAAGCTCCGAACTGCCTCTGCAGACTCTGGATTGCCTCTGCAGACCCCGGACTGCCTCTGCAGGCTGCCTCTGCAGACTGCCTCTGCAGACTGCCTCTGCAGACTGCCTCTGCAGACTGTCTCTGCAGGCTTTGGACTGCCTTTGCAGGCTTTGGACTGCCTTTGCAGGCTGCGGACTGCCTTTGCAGACTCCGGACTGCCTCTGCAGGCTGCAGACTGCCTCTGCAGGCTGCAGATTGCCTCTGCAGGCTCCGGACTGCCTCTGCAGGCTGCAGACTGCCTCTGCAGACGCTGGACTGCCTCTGCAGACTCCGGACTGCTTTTGCAGACTCCAGACTGCCTCTGCAGGCTGCAGACTGCCGCTGCAGACTGCCGCTGCAGGCTGCGGACTGCCTCTGCAGGCTTCGGACTGCCTCTGCAGGCTGCGGACTGCCTCTGTAGGCTCCTGACTGCCTCTGCGAACTGCCTCTGCAGGCTTCGGACTGCCTCTGCAGGCTCCGGACTGCCTCTGCAGGCTCCAGACTGCCTCTGCAGGCTCCGGACTGCCTCAGCAGGCTCCGGACTGCCTCAGCAGGCTCCGAACTGCCTCTGCAGGCTGAGGACTGCCTCTGCAGGTTCCAGACTGCCTCTGCTGGCTTCAGATTGTCTCTGCTGGCTCCAGACTGCCTCTGCAGGATCCGGACTGCCTCTGCAGGCTCCAGACTGCCTCTGCAGGCTTCGGACTGCCTCTGCTGGCTGAGGACTGCCTCTGCAGGCTGCGGACTGCCTCTGCAGGCTGCGGACTGCCTCTGCAGGCTCCGGACTGCCTCTGCAGGCTGCGGACTGTCTCTGCAGGCTGCCTCTGCAGGTTGCTGACTACCTCTGCAGGCTTCGGACTTCCTCTGCAGGCTGCAGACTGCCTCTGTAGGCTCCGGACTGCCTCTGCAGGCTCCGGACTGCCTCTGCAGGCTGCAGACTGCCTCTGCAGGCTGCAGACTGCCTCTGCAGGCTCCGGACTGCCTCTGCAGGCTCTGGACTGCCTCTGCAGGCTCCGGACTGCCTCTGCAGACTCCGGACTGCCTCTGCAGGCTCCGGACTGCCTCTGCAGGCTCCGGACTGGTTCACAAGCTTGTGGACTGGCGTTACGGCCAATGGATTAGCTCTGTGGAAAATGAACAAGCTCTGTGAATTGGATCTGCCGGCTGTGAACTGTGAACTGATATGGCTTGGAGGTGATGGTCAGGCTGCCCAGGTTGGTTAGGGGATGGTGGACTGGGTCTCCGTGGTGCAGGAGCGTGTGCGTCGTGAGTGTGTTAACTGTGAGCGGCGGGACCTTACGACACAGGCGGCGTTTACCAGCACCTCTGACCCGTGAAGGAAGGCAGTCTTGCACAGCTGTGGTTCCTGCCTCTTTCTTCAAGACTCAAATCAGATAATTACCGTTAACGAGACGTCAAATGTTAACTAACTACAACCGCTTGTCGTTCTACCTGGAAGGGAGCGTATAACAAATATATATAAAGGAGGTTTTATCTAAAGACGGTTTGGAGTTTTGTTTAGGGAGGACGCGTGGTGTGGGAGGGTGGCTTACGTGAGCGGCGCATGGTGCGGGAGGGTTGGCTTACGTGAGTGGCGCGTGGTGCGGGAGGGTTGGCTTACGTGAGTGGCGCGTGGTGCGGGAGGGTTGGCTTACATGAGTGGCGCGTGGTGCGGGAGGGTTGGCTTACGTGAGTGGCACGTGGTGCGGGAGGGTTGGCTTACGTGAGTGGCGCGTGGTGCGGGAGGGTTGGCTTACGTGAGTGGTGCGGGTGGGTTGGCTTACATGAGTGGCGCGTGGTGCGGGAGGGTTGGCTTACGTGAGTGGCGCGTGGTGCGGGAGGGTTGGCTTACGTGAGTGGTGCGGGAGGGTTGGCTTACGTGAGTGGCGCGTGGTGCGGGAGGGTTGGCTTACGTGAGTGGCGAGTGGTGCGGGAGGGTTGGCAGACGGGGGCGGCGCGTGGCGCGGGAGTCTTGAGGCTTCTCGCTCAACACGTGACGGCACGCGACTCCGACCACAACCACTTCCTGGCCACTTCCACTCACTCCACCCACGTGTCCTGCAGCCTTTTTGTTCGTCGCAACAATGCATCATCAGCTAATGCAGCAATCACGTGCAAATTACCCGATTTTCAGTTGCGTGCTCCTGGCGGCAGATGCTTGTACCAGCACCCATCATGGCGGACTTTGGGGCATCTGGCTACTGTTTAAGTGGGGATAATTTGATTACTTTAGTGCCCATAATGTAAATTGGATAACCTCGAACTGCTGGAAATAGTCAAGTTACATGTATGTATGTACTCGCCTAGTTGTGCTTGCGGGGGTTGAGCTTTGGCTCTTAAGTCCCGCCTCTCAACTGTCAATCAACTGGTGTACAGATTCCTGAGCCTTCTGGGCTCTATCATATCTACATTTGAAACTGAGTATGGAGTCAGCCTCCACCACATCACTGCCTAATGCATTACATTTGTTAACTACTCTGACACTGAACAAATTCTTTCTAACGTCTCTGTGGCTCATTTGGGTACTAAATTTCCACCTGTGTTCCCTTGTTCGTGTTCCACCCGTGGTGAAGAGTTTGTCTTTGTCCACCTTGTCAATTCCCCTGAGAATTTTGTAGGTGGTTATCATGTCTCCCCTTACTCTTCTGTCTTCCAGGGACGTGAGGCTCAGTTCCCTAGCTTAGCCTTTCCTCGTAGCTCATATCTCTCAGTTCTGGGACTAGTCTGGTGGCATACCTCTGAATCTTCTCTAACTTTATCTTGTGTTTAACTTAGTATGAACTCCAGGCTGGGGCTGCATACTCCAGGACTAGTCTGACTTAAGTGGTATGTATGGTACTGAACGATTCCTTACACAAGTTTCTAAAGGCAGTTCTTATGTTGGAAAATCAGCATATGCCGCTGATGATATTCTTTTGATGTGGGCCTCTGCGGACAGGTTCAGTATGATACCAACCCCCAGATCTCTCTCTCTCTATTTGACTCTTGCAGGATTTCACCTCCCAGATGGTACCTTGTCTTCAGCCTCCTGCTCCCTTCGCCTAATTTCATTACTTTACACTTTCCTGAGTAAAACTTTAGTAGCCATTTTCTAGACCCTTCCTCCAGCCTGTCCAGGTCGTCCTGTAGTCTCTGTCCATCTTGCGTGCTCATATGTCCTATCTTGTGTAGTATATGTGTGTATGTATGTGTGTATGTATGTATGTATGTATGTATGTATGTATGTATGTATGTATGTATGTATGTATGCATGTAGTCAACCTAGAACAAAGATGACATTTGGAGAAATCCTTTTCCAATTAAACCAAGCTGCAAGAGCACTAGTCAGAGGGATAGAAGCCCTTAACAAGAAAATAATCAACACAGAATATACTGTCACATTCAATGAAAAATGTCTAAATGAAAATTTGATGCCAGTATACACCAATATTATATATATATATATATATATATATATATATATATATATATATATATATATATATATATATATATATATAAGTATATTTTGGTAGCAGTCTTTCCTGTAGACATATATTATTAAATATGACCGAAAAAGTAAGATTAATAATTCTAACACGAATTTTCTCGATCTTCCTTATGTTTCTTTTTACTGTCGACGGTCAGCAAATTGATTGAAACTGTGAACGCCAAGAAATCCGGACTCCACCTGCCAAAGATTATTGGGGAATATAAACCTGGATATGCGTATGGAAATGTCAAGACACATAAGTCTGGAAACCCACTTCGGCCAATCATCAGCCAGATACCCACACCCACGTACAGACTGGCGAAACGACTCAACGGCTTGCTGACTCCTTATGTCCCTTGCGCCTTCATCCTGAAGTCTACAAAGGAATTTGTTGACTTACTGCTGGGAACACAGGCCGCAGGGATAAGAGCCTCGTTGGACGTAGAATCACTGTTTACCAACGTACCTGTGGACGAAACAATCGGGATGATAGCGGACAGAGTGTATCGTGATCCGGCCTGTACTCCTCTTGACATACCAGAAAATATTCTGAGAAAACTACTCCAAGCTTGTACTAAAGAGGCACCCTTCTTGAGCCCGGATGGGCACATGTATAAGCAAGTAGATGGGGTCGCCATGGGTTCTCCCCTAGGTGTCCTGTTTGCGAACTTCTACATGGGTACCATCGAGAAAAAAGTCTTAGTCGACATGAACTTGAAACCGGCCATATACTGCAGGTATGTTGACGACATTTTTACACAGGTACCTGATGTCAGACATCTGCAGGAGCTGAAGGAGGTATTTGAGCAGAATTCCGTGTTGCGTTTCACTTACGAGATGGAGAGGGATGGGAAGCTGCCCTTTCTAGATGTAATAGTCATGGAAAGGAGCGGAGGGTTCCACACTGCAGTCTACACTAAGGAAACAAACATAGGAATGTGCCTAAATGCCAACAGTGACTGCCCAGACAGGTACAAGAGGAGTGTTATTAACGCTTATGTCGACCATGCTCTCAGCCACAGCTCAGAATGGAAGCAAGTCGACGAAGAACTCTGTAGGGTAAGGCAGGTCCTAGTCAACAACGGCTTCTCCAATGGTTTCGTCGAAGACATCATAAGAAGGAAAGTGAAACGCCATGCAACCTCTGAAGAGACAACTAATACAACACCTATACCCCCTATTAGACTATTTTACAGGAACTTCTTTTCCACAGCTCATAAAACGGAGGAAAGGGTCCTGAAAGATATTGTTAATAGAAATGTTATCCCTACAGACAAAAATCAGAAGATACAACTGACGATTTACTATAAAACCAAGAGAACGGCCAGCCTACTCATGAGAAACTCTCCAGACACTGAGCAGAAGGCTCTAAAAGAGACCAACGTCGTCTATGCCTTCAAATGCCCTCTTGGGGACTGTAAGCCTAAAAAAACTCAGTATATAGGCAAGACAACATCTCTTTCCAGGCGTTTAACGATGCATAAGCAACAGGGCACCATTAAGGAACATATAATCTCTTCCCACAACCAAACCATCACCAGAGAAATCTTAGCAAACAACACAGAAATCATTGATAGATACAGCGACAGCAGGCGGCTTGACATCTGCGAGGCACTACACATCAAGAAGTCAACACCAGCAATCAACAGCCAATTAATGCACAACTATATTCTACCCACTTCAAGACTCCGCTCCAATATAGAAGCATCAAGAAATATGGGCCAATAGGCCGTCTTCAGTTACAAGTCTGCCCTTTAACTTATACCCATTGTTCCGTGTTCTGTGTTTTGTTGAAAGCTTGTTTTCACCTTACTATTGTATTACATCACCTCACCCAAATGCAGGTATAAAAGACCCAAACAACAACAACATTCAGTTATAAGTTGTGTGTGTGTAAACTAAAGTCTTTGAAAATGTAATAAGTTTTACGAAACGCGCTCAAGTGTCGCGTCAGACTAGAAATAAAAAAATGAATTTTGGAGAATTGATTTTTCATTTACCGTCGACAGTAAAAAGAAACATAAGGAAGATCGAGAAAATTCGTGTTAGAATTATTAATCTTAGTTTTTCGGTCATATTTAATAATATATATATATATATATATATATATATATATATATATATATATATATATATATATATATATATATACATATATATATATATATACATATATACATATATACATATATACATATATACATATAACTGAAAACTCACACCCCAGAAGTGACTCGAACCCATACTCCCAGGAGCAACGCAACTGGTATGTACAGGGACGCCTTAAACCACTTGACCATCACAACCGGACATAAGGAAGTGATAGCCGAGGCTATATGAACCACTTCCCCGCCGGCACTCCGATGGTAATCTTGGGCATAGCATTTTATCAAATCACCTCATTTTTTGGGGCAACATGTGAGGAACACAAATGCAAACAAGCCTGAATGGTCCCCAGGACTAGATACAACTGAAAACTCACACCCCAGAAGTGACTCGAACCCATACTCCCAGGAGCAACGCAACTGGTATGTACAGGGACACCTTAAACCACTTGACCATCACGACCGGACATAAGGAAGTGATAGCCGAGGCTATATGAACCACTTCCCCGCCGGCACTCCGATGGTAATCTTGGGCATAGCATTTTATCAAATCACCTCATTTTTTGGGGCAACATGTGAGGAACACAAATGCAAACAAGCCTGAATGGTCCCCAGGACTAGATACAACTGAAAACTCACACCCCAGAAGTGACTCGAACCCATACTCCCAGGAGCAACGCAACTGGTATGTACAGGGACACCTTAAACCACTTGACCATCACGACCGGACATAAGGAAGTGATAGCCGAGGCTATATGAACCACTTCCCCGCCGGCACTCGGATGGTAATCTTGGGCATAGCATTTTATCAAATCACCTCATTTTTTGGGGCAACACGTGAGGAACACAAATGCGAACAAGCCTGAATGGTCCCCAGGACTATATGCAACTGAAAACTCACACCCCAGAAGTGACTATACAAAAGACGATGGTAGGCGAGGCCATTTCCCCCACCGTCCCGACGGCACTTGGTGGTGAGCTTTGGCTTAGTTATTTCATCAAATCACCTCACTTTGTGGGGCCACGTGAGCAACACAAATGCGAACAAGCTTGAAGATGATCCCAACAGCGAGGTGATTTGATGAAATATCTGTATCGTAAAATTGACCCTCGAGTGCTGTCGGGGGTTGGGTTAAGGGTCTCACGACTTCCAACTTTTTGTACAGTCAGTGTGGTCTAGTTGGTGTAGTACTGGATACGCTAAGGTTCTTGGAGCCCTGGCTGTATGGGTTCGAATCCTTCAGGGGTGAGGAGTTTTCGGTTTAATATATATATATTTATGTACGTATGTGTAGAAATTTATTATACGCCCCCCCCCCTGGTCACCAACACCTCCACGTTCCCTAACGTAGTTATTCTGACATAAATCGCGTGTAAGTCAAACGAGAGTCCGATAATTGGTATAAAGTGCAGTAATGTCGCCGTTGAAGATAATCACCCCCACTAACCTTGGGGTGCTAATAACCCGTAATAATACCCCAGTTGTGGATCATTACGCTAATAAGGAGACGCCTTGAGACTCATTATGGCAGGTGAGAGTGGTGTGGCTGGCGACCAATCAAACACCACGTTACCACGCCCAGTAGACATCATAGCGCGCCGCGGAGGCAATAGACTGTTCACACATGGTTATGGATGGTCGTGGAGCCTATATATAGTCGAGTTAGGGTTGTAGGCCCGCAAGAATCTGGACGTAGGGGGATTGAGATGATAGCCAGCTGATTATGGATAATAGAAATCCTGGGTAGGTAAGGTAAATCCTGGGGTAATCCTGCAACATATTGACCCAGAGTAGTTGCAGGGGGATGTGTTGGGATGACTGAGCTGCCCGTCCGCCTGAGGTGCCCCCAACGTCAAGAAACTGTCCTACTAAAGTGCCCTCTCCTAGCCTACCAGACGACCCTAAACTGAAAAGAGGGAGACAGTATTCCGCGAGCCGCTTCCATTTCCTAGTACGGCTATTTTTGTATGTATGGACCCTCAGGACAGCTTCCTCATACATCCTCCCTCAGGACAGCTTCCTCATACATCCTCCCTCAGGACAGCTTCCTCATACATCCTCCCTCAGTACAGCTTCCTCATACATCCTCCCTCAGGACAGCTTCCTCATACATCCTCCCTCAGTACAGCTTCCTCATACATCCTCCCTCAGTACAGCTTCCTCATACATCCTCCCTCAGTACAGCTTCCTCATACATCCTCCCTCAGTACAGCTTCCTCATACATCCTCCCTCAGTACAGCTTCCTCATACATCCTCCCTCAGTACAGCTTCCTCATACATCCTCCCTTACCTTGAGGAACACTACAACAAACACTACCTTGAGGTGCTTCCGGGGCTTAGCGTCCCCGCGGCCCGGTCATCGACCAGGCCTCCTGGTTGCTGGGCTGATCAACCAGGCTGTTGGACGCGGCTGCTCGCAGCCTGACGTATGAGTCACAGCCTGGTTGATCAGGTATCCTTTGGAGGTGCTTATCCAGTTCTCTCTTGAACACTGTGAGGGGTTTGCCAGTTATGCCCCTTATGTGTAGCGGGAGCGTGTTGAACAGTCTCGGGCCTCTGATGTTGATAGAGTTCTCTCTCAGAGTACCAGTTGCACCTCTGCTTTTCAACGGGGGTATTCTGCACATCCTGCCATGTCTTCTGGTCTCATGTGATGTTATTTCTGTGTGCAGGTTTGGGACCAGCCCCTCTAATATTTTCCACGTGTAAATTATTATGTATCTCTCCCGCCTGCGCTCAAGGGAATACAGATTTAGGCTCTTTAGTCGGTCCCAATAGTTTAGATGTTTTACCGAGTGGATTCTAGCAGTAAAGGATCTCTGCACGCTCTCCAGGTCAGCAATTTCTCCAGCTGTGAAAGGGGCTGTCATTGTGCAGCAGTACTCCACTCTAGAGAGCACAAGCGTTTTGAAAAGTGTCATCATCGGTATAGCATCTCTAGTGTGAAAAGTTCTTGTTATCCAACCTGTCATTTTTCTTGCAGTTGTGACGGCTACTTTATTGTGTTCTTTAAAGGTAAGGTCTTCCGACATGAGTACACCCAGATCCTTTACATTGCCTTTTCGTTCTATGTTATGATTTGTCTGAGTTTTGTACGTGGTTTCCGTTTTTATATTTTCATTTTTTCCGTAGCGCATGAGCTGGAACTTATCTTCGTTAAACACCATATTATTTTCTGTAGCCCATAGAAAGACCTGATCTACATCTGATGGAGGTTTGCCGTGTCCTCTATGTTGCCTACTCTCATGAAGATCCTAGTGTCATCTGCAAAGGATGATACAGTGCTATAGGTTGTGTTCTTGTCTATGTCTGATATGAGGATGAGAAAAAGTACTGGAGCAAGCACAGTACCCTGGGGGACTGAGCTCTTAACGGTTGATGGGCTGGATTTTATTTTGTTGACTATTACACATTGGGTTCTGTTGGTCAGGAAATTGTAGATCCATCTGCCTATTTTTCCGGTAATTCCTTTTGAGCGCATTTTATGTGCAATAACACCATGGTCACATTTATCAAAGGCTTTTGCGAAATCTGTGTAAATTACATCAGCGTTTTGTTTGTCTTCCATAGCATCTAATGCCATATCATAGTGGTCCAGCAACTGCGACAGGCAAGAGCGCCCTGTTCTGAAACCATGTTGTCCGGGGTTATGGAGATGCTGTGATTCCATGTATTTTGTGAGCTTACTTCTTAGCACTCTCAAAAATTTTTATGATGTGCGATGTTAACGCTATTGGTCTGTAATTTTTTGCCTCTGCCTTATTTCCTCCTTTATGAAGTGGTGCTATCTCTGCTGTTTTTAGTATATCAGGAATAACGCCAGTATCTAGGCTTTGTCTCCACAGAATGTGAAGGGCCTGCGATAGTGTTTTTTTACAGTTCTTGATGAATATGGAGTTCCAAGAAACCGGGTCTGGTGCAGAGTGCATAGGCATACTGTTTATGGCTTCTTCAAAATCCAGTGGGGATAGGGTGACGTCTGATATATGATTTGATGTTGGTATCATATCCATGAAAAATTCATTCATCCCTCAGTAGAACTGTGGAAAATATTCAACATAACTTGTAATTAATAACCTTAATCATAAATTATTATAAAGTAAATCTCTATAAGAAGAATTCTCTGTTTATGTTTGATTAACAAATTAA
>WNGS01162883.1:29815-48359 GCA_020271785.1 Procambarus virginalis
ACGTACTGCCGACAAGACCAAGGCCGCACTTGAACTGACATCAACAACTTTAGACCGCAATGGAAAATTAGCACAACAAACAAAAGTTTCAGAAAATACACATTGCGAAAAGAACCCGACCCCATCATCCTGACAACCACCGATCCAATATGCCGGAGGTAGGCAGAATACTGGGACTTATGATAAATAGAACAGGGATACAAATTCATGTAAGGGACCGACTAAATAAAGCCAAAGTAGCATTAGGAAAACTGAGAAGATTCCGAAACCTCAGTACTAACATTCAGATCCACCTATATAAGGCTCTAGTTCGGCCGCACTTAGAGTATCCTCCAGTACCACTACACACCATAAAGAAAACTAACATGCAGAAACTGCAAGCAGTGCAAAATAAGGCGCTCAGGAGAGCAGCAAAACACCGTCCACCATATAATCAGACAATCCAGGAGCTCCATGAACTCTTGAATATACAGCCACTAAACATCAGACTGCAGCACCAAGCCATCAGGGTGTGGAACACCATCGAAATGTTAGAGGATCCAATGTTAGAAAGATTACTCCAAGATGAGACGCCCCGCTCCCACAGCTGGTGGCCCAAGAGCCTCGATTCTCTGGTTGATAACCCTGTCCCACAGTATATAATCCCCAGATGAGATATATATGTGTATATAGGAACAGTTCATACAAGTATATATATGAACAACTCGATAAATAATATGTATGAACTATTCGACAAATAATAATAATTAAACAAAGAGCCTTAAACAGAACAACATGTGTGGAAGCATCGGAGTGTGTATATATGAATGCTACTCAGTATTCATCTATAGACATCCATATGTGGTGAAACACATGTGAAGAACCTCTCACACACTCACAGCTCCCTGACAAGAGGGAGCCAGCTTAGCTTAGCTGCCAACACCCACACATCGTGTCAGCAAGGCGGACAGCCCGCCTGCTTTCATACCTCTCACTGTACTTCCCACTTCTATACTTCACTTCACCTATGCCTCTCCTTCCTCTTTACTCAAAAAAAAAAAAAAAAAAAAAAAAAAAAAAAAAAAAAAAAAAAAAAAAAAAAAAAAAAAAAAAAAACGTGTGGCCGGGTACAGCTAGTAATAATAATAATAATAATATAATTAACTGTCAGGGGACAGGAAGCCAGAGTGTACTCCTACAAGTTAAACTTTCATCGAGGTCCCCCCCCCCACCAGGGTCGACTTACAGACCCCACCGAGGATACAACCCCACAACCCCACAACCCCACAACAAACACTCCTGAGTACCTACTTGCTGCTAGGTAAACAGATGCATTAGGTGAAAGGAAATGTGCCCAACCATTTCTGTCCCACCCGGGAATGGAATCCGGATTCTGGACTGTGTGTCGAGAACGGACCCGACTACTACCAGGACCCTATAAGAACCATCTGTTATGAGAACCAACTATTATGAGAATCGTATATTATAGAACCAGCTTTTATAGCTGCTTCACGTCCAGCTGGACGTGAACCAGCTGGACGTGAACCAGCAGGACGTGAACCAGCTGGGCGTGAACCAGCTGGACGTGAACCAGCTGGACGTGAACCAGCAGGACGTGAACCAGCAGGACGTGAACCAGCAGGACGTGAACCAGCTGGACGTGAACCAGCTGGACGTGAACCAGCTGGACGTGAACCAGCAGGACGTGAACCAGCTGGACGTGAACCAGCTGGACGTGAACCAGCTGGACGTGAACCAGCAGGACGTGAACCAGCTGGACGTGAACCAGCAGGACGTGAACCAGCTGGGCGTGAACCAGCTGGACGTGAACCAGCTGGACGTGAACCAGCAGGACGTGAACCAGCAGGACGTGAACCAGCTGGACGTGAACCAGCTGGACGTGAACCAGCTGGACGTGAACCAGCAGGACGTGAACCAGCTGGACGTGAACCAGCTGGACGTGAACCAGCTGGACGTGAACCAGCTGGACCTGAACCAGCTGGACGTGAACCAGCTGGACGTGAACCAGCTGGACGTGAACCAGCTGGACGTGAACCAGCTGGACGTGAACCAGCTGGACGTGAACCAACAACTGCTGTACATCAAATGGTACGATTTAGTCTGGGGACAAAAAATCTCTTAAATATTCCGTCAATACTGTGGGGCAACTTGCCAGTTTTTGCCCTAATTGATCTGAGATGAGTATTCACCTGGCTGTACTCACCTAGTTGTCCTTGCTTGCAGGGTCGAGCATCTACTCTTAAACTCCGGCATTCGACCGTCAGTAATTCAATGCAGTAACTCTTTTTTTCACTCGATTTTTCTTATATTTAAATGTAAAACTGTGCACTACTTCCACATGTAGTCCGTTCCACTTATTTACGGCTTGTGTGTTATAAGTGGGTTATGGATATATATACGGTGGAACAGAAATTTATAAGGTGGAGAGAAGATATTATGAGTATAGGAAAAGGGATGTGTGGAATGGTAGATGGGCGTAGGAGGTCGTTTGGTTTGCTTGATGTATTGTCTGGAGTAATTACTCGGTGTCAACACCGGTTGCAACTGTATGCCTTCTTGGATGTTTATGTTGCAACGAATCAGACTCCTGCCCGCTTCTCAAGCTGCGTCCTGAAGACTCGTTGCCCCTCAAGGCTGCTGGGAAGTTGTGTTGGTTCCATCCCTCACTCACCTCCTCTGTCTCCCTCTTTTATTTCATCTTTATTCGTGTCATATTCAAGATATACCTGCCTGTAGCCTTCTCTGTTTCTCAGGTTACCTTTACATCTCATCAGGATCCTTATTAACAAATACCAACTTTAGTGGCCTAATCTTAGCCGGTTGCGTATCAACTTAGTCTGTGGAGTTCCCAGTCTGTCTCAGCCTCGTGTAAGCATAGTGGTGCAAGGATGTGTGTGTGGCTCTGACTTTGTGCTTTTTGCAAGTGTTCAGCCTTAGTTTGTAACACTCCGTAGGGAGAGTGCTGTCTTCTTATTGATGTTCCTTGCATCAGAGCCGGCACTGAGCACCTCCCTCAGTCCGCCACCACCTGCACCCACTGCTGCCTACACTCAGAGTCAGCCGTGTGGCTCTTTGCTGCTCAACAAAACGCCACCAGCTGGACCCAGCGATTCTTCTGTGTGTGTACTCACCTATTTGTACTCATCTATTTGTGTCTGCAGGATCGAGCATTGACTCTTGGATCCCGCCTTTCGAGCATCGGTTGTTTACAGCAATGACTCCGGTCCTATTTCCCTATCATACCTAGTTTTAAAATTATGAATAGTATTTGCTTACACAACCTGTTCCTTAAGTGCATTCCATTTTCCACTACTCTCACGCTAAAAGAAAACTTCCTAACATCTCTGTGACTCATCTGAGTTTCCATCTTTCACCCATGTCCCTTCACTCTGTTATTATTACGTGTGAACAATTCGTCTATTTCCACTCTGTCAATCCCCTTAAGTATTTTATACGTTCCTATCATTTCCGCCCTCTCCCTTTTTTTTCTAGTGTCGTAAGGCACAGTTCCTTCAGGCGCTCTTCATACCCCATCCCTCCTAACTCTGGGACGAGTCTTGTTGCAAACTTCTGAACCTTTTCCAGTTTCCTTATATGTTTCTTCAGATTTTTCTTCAGATCATAGAGTCCCCATCATGGAGATGGGGACTCCATGATGGGGCGGCATACTCTAAGACTGGCCTCACGTAGGCAGTGTAAAGCGCCCTAAATGCCTCCTTACTTAGGTTTCTGAATGATGTTCTAACTTTTGCCAGTGTAGAGTACGCTGCTGTCGTTATCCTATTTATATGTGCCTCACGAGATAGATTGGGTGTTACGTCCACACCCAGGTCTCTTTCTCGCGTCGTCACAGGTAGGCAGTTCCCCTTCATTGTGTACTGTCCCTTTGGTCTCCTGTCGCCAAATCCCATTTCCATAACTTTACATTTGCTCGTGTTGACCTTAAGTAGCCATTTCTCTGACCATCTCCGCAACCAGTTCAAGTCCTCTTGGAGGATCCTGCAATCCTCATCTGTCACAACTCTTCTCAAAACTTTGCATCATCCGCGAACATCGACATGTAGGACTCTACTCCTGTAAACAGGAGTAGATTCAGTCTACTGGGACCAGTACTGGACCAATATTGAAATTGAAATTGAAATTGAAATAAGTTTATTGATGTAAAATACACACAAAGGGATGAGGTAGCTAAAAAAAAATGGGACCAATAGAGTTGGTCCCAGTACTGATCCTTGAGGTACTCCACTCGTTACTGTTCGCCAGTCCGACTTCTCGCCCCTTACCGTAACTCTCTGGCTCCTTCCTGTTAGGTAGTTCCTTACCCATGCTAGGACCTTTCCGCTTACCCCGCCTGCTCTCAAGTTTGAATTTGAGAAAACACACACACATTACAATTGAGTTTGTGTGTGTGTGTGTGTGTGGTGTGTGTGTGTGTTGTGTGTGTGTGTGTGTGTGTGTGTGTGTGTGTGTGTGTGTGTGTGTGTGTGTGTTAACAACATCACGCAGGGGGCTCAAAACAGTGATATAAATCAGTCGTTTACCGGTATAAAAAGGAGAGTTGATTTAACCAGGAGCAAGCCAGGCTTGCGGCCGGCACACGCGATGTGGGAACACCAGCACGTGTAGTGTACGGTGACCCAGGTCCCGGTGAGACCAGGTCCCGGAGAGACCCAGGTCCCGGTGAGACCCAGGTCCCGGAGAGACCAGGTCCCGGTGAGACCCAGGTCCCGGAGAGACCCAGGTCCCGGTGAGACCCAGGTCCGGAGAGACCCAGGTCCCGGAGAGACCCAGGTCCCGGTGAGACCCAGGTCCCGGTGAGACCCAGGTCCCGGTGAGACCCAGGTCCCGGAGAGACCCAGGTCCCGGAGAGACCCAGGTCCCGGTGAGACCCAGGTCCCGGTGAGACCCAGGTCCCGGTGAGACCCAGGTCCCGGTGAGACCCAGGTCCCGGTGAGACCCAGGTCCGGTGAGACCCAGGTCCCGGTGAGACCCAGGTCCCGGTGAGACCCAGGTCCCGGAGAGACCAGGTCCCGGTGAGACCCAGGTCCCGGAGAGACCCAGGTCCCGGTGAGACCCAGGTCCCGGAGAGACCCAGGTCCCGGTGAGACCCAGGTCCCGGTGAGACCCAGGTCCCGGTGAGACCCAGGTCCCGGAGAGACCAGGTCCCGGAGAGACCCAGGTCCCGGTGAGACCCAGGTCCCGGAGAGACCCAGGTCCCGGTGAGACCCAGGTCCCGGTGAGACCCAGGTCCCGGTGAGACCCAGGTCCCGGAGAGACCCAGGTCCCGGAGAGACCCAGGTCCCGGTGAGACCCAGGTCCCGGAGAGACCCAGGTCCCGGTGAGACCCAGGTCCCGGTGAGACCCAGGTCCCGGTGAGACCCAGGTCCCGGAGAGACCCAGGTCCCGGAGAGACCCAGGTCCCGGTGAGACCCAGGTCCCGGTGAGACCCAGGTCCCGGTGAGACCCAGGTCCCGGTGAGACCCAGGTCCCGGTGAGACCCAGGTCCCGGTGAGACCCAGGTCCGGTGAGACCCAGGTCCCGGTGAGACCCAGGTCCCGGTGAGACCCAGGTCCCGGAGAGACCCAGGTCCCGGAGAGACCCAGGTCCCGGTGAGACCCAGGTCCCGGTGAGACCCAGGTCCGGTGAGACCCAGGTCCCGGAGAGACCCAGGTCCCGGAGAGACCCAGGTCCCGGTGTGAGACCCAGGTCCCGGAGAGACCCAGGTCCCGGTGAGACCCAGGTCCCGGTGAGACCCAGGTCCCGGTGAGACCCAGGTCCGGAGAGACCCAGGTCCCGGAGAGACCCAGGTCCCGGAGAGACCCAGGTCCCGGTGAGACCCAGGTCCCGGTGAGACCCAGGTCCCGGTGAGACCCAGGTCCCGGTGAGACCCAGGTCCCGGTGAGACCCAGGTCCCGGTGAGACCCAGGTCCGGTGAGACCCAGGTCCCGGTGAGACCCAGGTCCCGGTGAGACCCAGGTCCCGGAGAGACCCAGGTCCCGGAGAGACCCAGGTCCCGGTGAGACCCAGGTCCCGGTGAGACCCAGGTCCCGGTGAGACCCAGGTCCCGGTGAGACCCAGGTCCCGGTGAGACCCAGGTCCCGGTGAGACCCAGGTCCCGGTGAGACCCAGGTCCCGGAGAGACCCAGGTCCCGGAGAGACCCAGGTCCCGGTGAGACCCAGGTCCCGGTGAGACCCAGGTCCCGGTGAGACCCAGGTCCCGGTGAGACCCAGGTCCCGGTGAGACCCAGGTCCCGTGAGACCCAGGTCCCGGTGAGACCAGGTCCCGGAGAGACCCAGGTCCCGGAGAGACCCAGGTCCCGGAGAGACCCAGGTCCCGGAGAGACCCAGGTCCCGGTGAGACCCAGGTCCCGGTGAGACCCAGGTCCCGGTGAGACCCAGGTCCCGGTGAGACCCAGGTCCCGGAGAGACCCAGGTCCCGGTGAGACCCAGGTCCCGGTGAGACCCAGGTCCCGGTGAGACCCAGGTCCCGGAGAGACCCAGGTCCCGGAGAGACCCAGGTCCGGTGAGACCCAGGTCCCGGTGAGACCCAGGTCCCGGTGAGACCCAGGTCCCGGAGAGACCCAGGTCCCGGAGAGACCCAGGTCCCGGTGAGACCCAGGTCCCGGTGAGACCCAGGTCCCGGAGAGACCCAGGTCCCGGAGAGACCCAGGTCCCGGTGAGACCCAGGTCCCTGTGAGACCCAGGTCCCGGTGAGACCCAGGTCCCGGAGAGACCCAGGTCCCGGTGAGACCCAGGTCCCGGTGAGACCCAGGTCCGGTGAGACCCAGGTCCCGGTGAGATCCAGGTCCCGAAGAGAGAGACCCAGGTCCCGGTGAGACCAGGTCCGGTGAGACCCAGGTCCGGTGAGACCCAGGTCCCGGTGAGACCCAGGTCCCGGAGAGAGAGACCCAGGTCCCGGAGAGAGAGACCCAGGTCCGGAGAGAGAGAGACTCCTGAAACAAATTGCATTCACGATTTAGCATCTGGCAGTCTCTTTGGTGGAGCCGAAATATTACAGAGTTTGATTTCAATATACACGCTTGCTCCTTACACACCACACACACACACACACACACACACACACACACACAAGCACTAAGTGTGCCACTCACACAAGCACTAAGTGTGCCACTCACACATGCACTAAGTGTGCCACTCACACAAGCACTAAGTGTGCCACTCTCTATGGTGTATAACAGGTCACTGGAAACAGGAGACTTACCAGAGAGTTGGAAGACAGCTAACGTGGTCCCAATATACAAGAAGGGTGACAGGCAAGAGGCACTGAACTACAGGCCAGTTTCCCTAACTTGTATACCGAGCAAGGTGATGGAGAAGATCGTGAGGAAAAGACTCGTAGAGCATCTGGAGGGAAATAACTTTGTAACGCACCACCAACATGGGTTCAGGGATGGTAAATCGTGCCTCACAGGTTTAGTAGAATTCTATGACCAGGCAACAAAAATTAGGCAGGAAAGAGAAGGGTGGGCCGACTGCATTTTCCTGGACTGCCAGAAAGCCTTTGACACAGTACCCCATAAAAGGCTGTTAAAAAAGTTGGAGCAACAGGCAGGAGTAAAAGGGGAGGTGCTCCAGTGGATAAGGGAATACTTAAGCAACAGGAAACAGCGAGTAACGGTGAGGGGGGAGACATCAGAGTGGCGAGATGTCACCAGCGGAGTCCCACAGGAAAGGTGATGACCCAGACAGCTTCTTTATGAATGACATTCAAGCTGCAGATAATATGACAGATATTACCACAAACTCGGAAGACTTTGAAAGAGAAATTGACAATATGCCTAGGCACTCAGCTCCTGGGCCTGACTCATGGAATTCAATATTCATAAAGAAATGTAAAGTACCAGTAGCGAGAGCACTCAGCGTAATATGGAGAAAGAGCCTGGATACAGGGGAGATAGCAGCAGCACTTAAATCTGCAGATATAGCTCCGTTGAACAAGGGGGGAGTAAAGCCTTGGCAAAAAATTATAGGCCAGTTGCACTAACATCACACATAATAAAAGTGTTTGAAAGAGTGATTAGGAATCAAATTTCTAGTTTTATGGGAAACAATAAATTGCACAATCCAGGACAACATGGATTTAGAGCGGGAAGATCCTGTCTGTCACAGATACTCAACCACTGTGACAAAATCACAGAAGCCCTAGAAGAAAAGCAAAATGCAGATGTTGTATACACAGACTTTGCAAAGGCGTTCGACAAATGTGACCATGGGGTGATAGCTCACAAAATGAGTCAATGGGAATAACTGGAAAAGTAGGGCGCTGGATACTCAATTTCCTGTCGAACAGAACACAAAGAGTAACAGTCAATCAGATAAAATCGAGTCCAAGCGTTGTTAAAAGCTCTGTACCTCAAGGTACAGTCCTTGCACCGCTACTGTTCCTTATTCTCATATCTGATATAGACAAAAATACACGTCACAGCTTCGTGTCGTCCTTTGCAGATGACACAAAAATCAGCATGAAAATTACCCCTGGTGAAGACATTGAAAAACTACAAGCAGATGTCAACAAAGTTTTCGATTGGACAGCAGAAAATAACATGATGTTTAACAGTGATAAATTTCAGGTACTCAGGTATGGCAAAAATGAGGATCTGAAACATAATACAGGGTACAAAACACATTCGAATCTTCCCATAGTAGAAAAACAGCATGTCAAGGAAGTGGGAATAATGATGTCCGACGATCTAACGTTTAGGGAGCATAACCAAGCAAAAATTGCGTCAGCCAGAAAAATGATCGGATGGATTACGAGAACTTTCAAATCCAGGGATCCCATCACAATGGTTGTACTCTTCAAGTCACTTGTGTTGTCCCGTCTCGAGTACTGCTCAGTACTCACTTCCTTCTTCAGAGCAGGAGAGATTGCTGAAATAGAGGGAATACAGAGAACATATACGGCACGCATAGACTAGATAAAACACCTAAATTATTGGGATCGTCTCAAAGCTCTCCAAATGTACTCACTAGAAAGGAGACGAGAGAGATACCAAATAATATACGCATGGAAAATACTGGAGGGACAGGTCCCAAATCTGCACAGTAAAATAACAACGTACTGGAGTGAACGATATGAAAGAAAATGCAAGATTGAACCAGTGAAGAGCAGAGGTGCCATAGGCACAATCAGAGAACACTGTATGAACATCAGAGGTCCACGGTTGTTCAACGTCCTCCCAGCGACTATAAGAAATATTGCCGGAACAACCGTGGACATCTTCAAGAGAAAACTGGACTGTTTTCTAAGAGATGTTCCGGATCAGCCGGGCTGTGGTGGGTATGTGGGCCTGCGGGCCGCTCCAAGCAACAGCCTGGTGGACCAAGCCCTCACAAGTCGAGCCTGGCCTCGGGCCGGGCTTGGGGAGTAGAACTCCCAGAACCCCATCAAGCAGGTACCACAGGGAGCCGGTCGGCCGGGCAGACAGCACGCGGGACTTGTGATCCAGTGGTCCTGGGTTCGATCGCAGGCGCCGGCGAGAAACAATGGGCAGAGTTTCTTTCACCCTATGCCCCTGTTACCTAGCAGTAAAATAGGTACCTGGGTGTTAGTCAGCGGTCACGGGCTGCTTCCTTGGGGTGGAGGGCTGGTGGAGGACCGGGCCGCGGGGACACTAAAAAGCCCCGAAATCATCTCAAGATAACCTCAAGAAGAAGATCAGTACTTGGACCAATCCTGTTTCTAATATATGCAAACGATCTTCCGGAGGGTGTAGACTCGTTCCTCTCAATGTTTGCTGATGATGCAAACATTATGAGAAGAATCAAGACGGATGAAGATAGACAGAGACTACAGGATGACCTGGACAAACTGGAGGAATCGTCTAGAAAATGGCTGCTAAAGTTTAACTCAGGAAAGTGTAAGGTAATGAAATTAGGCGATGGGAGCAGGAGGCTGAACACAAGTACCATCTGTGAGGTGAAATCCTGCAAGAGTCAAATAGAGAGAAAGATCTGGGGTTGATATCACACCGAACCTGTCCCCGGAGGCCCACATCAAAAGAATATCATCAGCGGCATATGCTAGACTGGCCAACATAAGAACTGCCTTTAGAAACTTGTGTAAGGAATCGTTCAGGACCCTGTATACCACTTATGTAAGACCAATCCTGGAGTATGCAGCTCCAGCCTGGAGTCCATACCTAGTTAAACACAAGACAAAGTTAGAGAAGATTCAGCGGTATGAAAACGAGGCTCGTCCCGGAACTGAGAGGAATGAGCTACGAGGAAAGGCTAAAGGAGCTGAACCTCACATCCCTGGAAAACAGAAGAGTAAGGGGAGACATGATAACCACCTACAAAATGCTCAGGGGAATTGACAGGGGGACAAAGNGTGCTCAGCAGCAGGTGGTGTTGTACAACAGGTGCTCAGCAGCAGGTGGTTGTACAACAGGTGCTCAGCAGCAGGTGGGGTGTACAACAGGTGCTCAGCAGCAGGTGGTGTTGTACAACAGGTGCTCAGCAGCAGGTGGTGGTGTACAACAGGTGCTCAGCAGCAGGTGGTGGTGTACAACAGGTGCTCAGCAGCAGGTGGGGGTGTACAACAGGTGCTCAGCAGCAGGTGGTGTGTACAACAGGTGCTCAGCAGCAGGTGGTGGTGTACAACAGGTGCTCAGCAGGCAGGTGGTGTACAACAGGTGCTCAGCAGCAGGTGGTGGTGTACAACAGGTGCTCAGCAGCAGGTGGGGTGTACAACAGGTGCTCAGCAGCAGGTGGTGGTGTACAACAGGTGCTCAGCAGCAGGTGGGGTGTACAACAGGTGCTCAGCAGCAGGTGGTGGTGTACAACAGGTGCTCAGCAGCAGGTGGTGGTGTACAACAGGTGCTCAGCAGCAGGTGGTGGTTGTACAACAGGTGCTCAGCAGCAGGTGGTGTTGTACACAGGTGCTCAGCAGCAGGTGGTGGTTGTACAACAGGTGCTCAGCAGCAGGTGGTGGTTGTACAACAGGTGCTCAGCAGCAGGTGGTGGTGTACAACAGGTGCTCAGCAGCAGGTGGTGTTGTACAACAGGTGCTCAGCAGCAGGTGGTGTTGTACAACAGGTGCTCAGCAGTGGTGGTGTTGTACAACAGGTGCTCAGCAGCAGGTGGTGTGTACAACAGGTGCTCAGCAGCAGTGGTGTTGGGTACAACAGGTGCTCAGCAGCAGGTGGTGTTGTACAACAGGTGCTCAGCAGCAGGTGGGTGGTGTACAACAGGTGCTCAGCAGCAGGTGGGGTGGTGTACAACAGGTGCTCAGCAGCAGGTGGTGGTGTACAACAGGTGCTCAGCAGCAGGTGGTGGTGTACAACAGGTGCTCAGCAGCAGGTGGTGGTGTACAACAGGTGCTCAGCAGCAGGTGGTGTTGTACAACAGGTGCTCAGCAGCAGGTGGTGGTGTACAACAGGTGCTCAGCAGCAGGTGGTGGTGTACAACAGGTGCTCAGCAGCAGGTGGTGGTGTACAACAGGTGCTCAGCAGCAGGTGGTGTTGTACAACAGGTGCTCAGCAGCAGGTGGTGTTGTACAACAGGTGCTCAGCAGCAGGTGGTGGTGTACAACAGGTGCTCAGCAGCAGGTGGTGGTGTACAACAGGTGCTCAGCAGCAGGTGGTGGTGTACAACAGGTGCTCAGCAGCAGGTGGTGGTGTACAACAGGTGCTCAGCAGCAGGTGGTGGTGTACAACAGGTGCTCAGCAGCAGGTGGGTTGTACAACAGGTGCTCAGCAGCAGGTGGTGTTGTACAACAGGTGCTCAGCAGCAGGTGGTGTTGTACAACAGGTGCTCAGCAGCAGGTGGTGTGTACAACAGGTGCTCAGCAGCAGGTGGTGTTGTACAACAGGTGCTCAGCAGCAGGTGGTGTGTACAACAGGTGCTCAGCAGCAGGTGGTGTTGTACAACAGGTGCTCAGCAGCAGGTGGTGGTGTACAACAGGTGCTCAGCAGCAGGTGGTGTGTACAACAGGTGCTCAGCAGCAGGTGGTGTTGTACAACAGGTGCTCAGCAGCAGGTGGTGTTGTACAACAGGTGCTCAGCAGCAGGTGGTGTTGTACAACAGGTGCTCAGCAGCAGGTGGTGGTGTACAACAGGTGCTCAGCAGCAGGTGGTGTTGTACAACAGGTGCTCAGCAGCAGGTGGTGTTGTACAACAGGTGCTCAGCAGCAGGTGGTGGTGTACAACAGGTGCTCAGCAGCAGGTGGTGGTGTACAACAGGTGCTCAGCAGCAGGTGGTGGTGTACAACAGGTGCTCAGCAGCAGGTGGTGGTGTACAACAGGTGCTCAGCAGCAGGTGGTGGTGTACAACAGGTGCTCAGCAGCAGGTGGTGGTGTACAACAGGTGCTCAGCAGCAGGTGGTGGTGTACAACAGGTGCTCAGCAGCAGGTGGTGTTGTACAACAGGTGCTCAGCAGCAGGTGGTGGTGTACAACAGGTGCTCAGCAGCAGGTGGTGGTGTACAACAGGTGCTCAGCAGCAGGTGGTGGTGTACAACAGGTGCTCAGCAGCAGGTGGTGTTGTACAACAGGTGCTCAGCAGCAGGTGGTGTTGTACAACAGGTGCTCAGCAGCAGGTGGTGTTGTACAACAGGTGCTCAGCAGCAGGTGGTGTTGTACAACAGGTGCTCAGCAGCAGGTGTGTGTACAACAGGTGCTCAGCAGCAGGTGGTGTTGTACAACAGGTGCTCAGCAGCAGGTGGTGTTGTACAACAGGTGCTCAGCAGCAGGTGGTGTTGTACAACAGGTGCTCAGCAGCAGGTGGTGTTGTACAACAGGTGCTCAGCAGCAGGTGGTGTTGTACAACAGGTGCTCAGCAGCAGGTGGTGTTGTACAACAGGTGCTCAGCAGGTGGTGGTGTACAACAGGTGCTCAGCAGCAGGTGGTGGTGTACAACAGGTGCTCAGCAGCAGGTGGTGGTGTACAACAAGTGCTCAGCAGCAGGTGGTGGTGTACAACAGGTGCTCAGCAGCAGGTGGTGTGTACAACAGGTGCTCAGCAGCAGGTGGTGTGTACAACAGGTGCTCAGCAGCAGGTGGTGTGTACAACAGGTGCTCAGCAGCAGGTGGTGTGTACAACAGGTGCTCAGCAGCAGGGGTGGTGTACAACAGGTGCTCAGCAGCAGGTGGTGTGTACAACAGGTGCTCAGCAGCAGGTGGTGTGTACAACAGGTGCTCAGCAGCGGGTGTAGTGTACAACAGGTGCTCAGCAGCAGGTGGTAGTGTACAACAAGTGCTCAGCAGCAGGTGGGGGTGTACAACAGGTGCTCAGCAGCAGGTGGTGGTGTACAACAGGTGCTCAGCAGCAGGTGGTAGTGTACAACAAGTGCTCAGCAGCAGGTGGTAGTGTACAACAGGTGCTCAGCAGCGGGTGATAGTGTACAACAGGTGCTCAGCAGCAGGTGGTGGTGTACAACAGGTGCTCAGCAGCAGGTGTAGTGTACAACAGGTGCTCAGCAGCAGGTGGTGGTGTACAACAGGTGCTCAGCAGCGGGTGATAGTGTACAACAGGTGCTCAGCAGCAGGTGGGGTGTACAACAAGTGCTCAGCAGCAGGTGGGGTGTACAACAGGTGCTCAGCAGCAGGTGGTGTGTACAACAGGTGCTCAGCAGCAGGTGGTGTGTACAACAGGTGCTCAGCAGCAGGTGGTGTGTACAACAGGTGCTCAGCAGCAGGTGGTGGTGTACAACAGGTGCTCAGCAGCAGGTGGTGGTGTACAACAGGTGCTCAGCAGCAGGTGGTGGTGTACAACAGGTGCTCAGCAGCAGGTGGTGGTGTACAACAGGTGCTCAGCAGCAGGTGGTGGTGTACAACAGGTGCTCAGCAGCAGGTGGTGGTGTACAACAGGTGCTCAGCAGCAGGTGGTGGTGTACAACAGGTGCTCAGCAGCAGGTGGTGGTGTACAACAGGTGCTCAGCAGCAGGTGGTGGTGTACAACAAGTGCTCAGCAGCAGGTGGTGGTGTACAACAAGTGCTCAGCAGCAGGTGGTGGTGTACAACAGGTGCTCAGCAGCAGGTGGTGGTGTACAACAAGTGCTCAGCAACAGGTGATAGTGTACAACAGGTGCTCAGCAGCAGGTGGTAGTGTACAACAGGTGCTCAGCAGCAGATGGTAGTGTACAACAGGTGCTCAGCAGCAGGTGGTGGGTACAACAGGTGCTCAGCAGCAGGTGGTGGTGTACAACAGGTGCTCAGCAGCAGGTGGTGGTGTACAACAGGTGCTCAGCAGCAGGTGGTGGTGTACAACAGGTGCTCAGCAGCGGGTGATAGTGTACAACAGGTGCTCAGCAGCGGGGGATAGTGTACAACAGGTGCTCAGCAGCAGGTGGTGGTGTACAACAGGTGCTCAGCAGCAGGTGGTGGTGTACAACAGGTGCTCAGCAGCAGGTGATAGTGTACAACAGGTGCTCAGCAGCAGGGGGTGGTGTACAACAAGGTGCTCAGCAGCAGGTGGTGGTGTACAACAGGTGCTCAGCAGCAGGTGGTGTACAACAGGTGCTCAGCAGCAGGTGGTGGTGTACAACAGGTGCTCAGCAGCAGGTGGTGGTGTACAACAAGTGCTCAGCAGCAGGTGGTGGTGTACAACAGGTGCTCAGCAGCAGGTGGTGGTGTACAACAAGTGCTCAGCAGCAGGTGGTGGTGTACAACAGGTGCTCAGCAGCAGGTGGTGGTGTACAACAAGTGCTCAGCAGCAGGTGGTGGTGTACAACAAGTGCTCAGCAGCAGGTGGTGGTGTACAACAGGTGCTCAGCAGCAGGTGGTGGTGTACAACAAGTACTCACCTAATTGTACTCACCTAATTGTGCTTGCGGGGGTTGAGCTTTGGCTCTTTGGTCCCGCCTCTCAACTGTCAATCAACTGGTGTACAGTTTCCTGAGCCTACTGGGCTCTATCATATCTACATTTGAAACTGTGTATGGAGTCAGCCTCCACCACATCACTGCCTAGTGCATTCCATTTACTAACTACTCTGACACTGAAAAAGTTCTTTCTAATGTCTCTGTGGCTCATTTGGGTACTCAGCTTCCACCTGTGTCCCCTTGTTCGCGCCCCTCCAGTGTTGAATAGTTCATCCTTGTTTACCCGGTCAATTCCCCTGAGGATTTTGTAGGTTGTGATCATGTCCCCCCTTACTCTTCTGTCTTCCAGTGTCGTAAGTTGCATTTCCCGCAGCCTTTCCTCATAACTCATGCCTCTTAGTTCTGGGACTAGTCTAGTAGCATACCTTTGGACTTTTTCCAGCTTCGTCTTGTGCTTGACAAGGTACGGGCTCCATGCTGGGCCGCGTACTCCAGGATTGGTCTTACATATGTGGTGTACAAGATTCTGAATGATTCCTTACACAGGTTCCTGAACGCCGTTCTGATGTTAGCCAGCCTCGCATATGCCGCAGACGTTATTCTCTTTATGTGGGCTTCAGGAGACAGGTTTGGTGTGATATCAACTCCTAGATCTTTCTCTCTGTCTGTTTCATTAAGTACTTCATCCCCTATTCTGTATCCTGTGTCTGGTCTCCTGTATCCACTGCCTAGTTTCATTACTTTGCATTTACTTGGGTTGAACTTCAACAGCCATTTGTTGGACCATTCACTCAGTCTATCTAGGTCATCTTGTAGCCTCCTACTATCATCCTCTGTTTCAATCCTCCTCATAATTTTTGCATCGTCGGCAAACATTGAGAGGAACGATTCTATACCCTCTGGGAGATCATTTACATATACCAGAAACAGTATAGGTCCAAGGACTGACCCCTGCGGGACTCCACTTGTAACGTCTCGCCAATCTGAGACTTCACCCCTCACACAGACTCGTTGTCTCCTGTTGCTTAGGTACTCCTCTATCCACCGGAGTACCTTCCCTTTCACTCCAGCCTGCATCTCCAACTTTCGCACTAGCCTCTTGTGTGGCACTGTATCAAAGGCTTTTTGACAATCTAAAAATATGCAGTCTGCCCACCCTTCTCTTTCTTGCCTTATTTTTGTTGCCTGGTCGTAGAATTCAAGTAACCCTGTGAGGCAGGACCTGCCATCCCTGAACCCATGTTGGTGCTGTGTTACAAAGTTCCTTCGCTCCAGATGCTCCACTAGTTTTTTTCGCACAATCTTCTCCATCAGCTTGCATGGTATGCAGGTTAGGGACACTGGCCTGTAGTTCAGTGCCTCCTGTCTATCCCCTTTCTTGTATATCGGGACTACGTTAGCTGCTTTCCAAATATCTGGCAGTTCCCCTGTTGCCAGTGACTTGTTATACACAATGGAGAGTGGTAGGCACAGTTCTCCTGCTCCTTCCTTTAGAACCCATGGGGAGATTCCATCTGGGCCTATAGCCTTTGTCACATCCAACTCTAGTAAACACTTCCTTACTTCCCCGCTGGTAATCTCAAAGTCTTCCAGTGGTTCCTGGTTAGCTATTCCCTCTCTTACCTCTGGAATTTCTCCTTGCTCGAAGGTGAAGACCTCCTGGAATTTCTTATTCAACTCCTCAGTACTCCTCAGTACAAGTGCTCAGCAGCAGGTGATAGTGTACAACAGGTGCTCAGCAGCAGGTGGTAGTGTACAACAGGTGCTCAGCAGCAGGTGGTAGTGTACAACAGGTGCTCAGCAGCAGGTGGTGGTGTAAAACAGGTGCTCAGCAGCGGGTGATAGTGTACAACAGGTGCTCAGCAGCAGGTGGTGGTGTACAACAGATGCTCAGCAGCGGGTGATAGTGTACAACAGGTGCTCAGCAGCAGGTGGTAGTGTACAACAGGTGCTCAGCAGCAGGTGATAGTGTACAACAGGTGCTCAGCAGCAGGTGGTGGTGTACAACAGGTGCTCAGCAGCGGGTGATAGTGTACAACAGGTGCTCAGCAACAGGTGGTGGTGTACAACAGGTGCTCAGCAGCGGGTGATAGTGTACAACAGGTGCTCAGCAGCAGGTGGTGGTGTACAACAGGTGCTCAGCAGCGGGTGGTGGGTGTACAACAGGTGCTCAGCAGCAGGTGGTAGTGTACAACAGGTGCTCAGCAGCAGGTGATTGTGTACAACAGGTGGTGGTGTACAACAGGTTCTCAGCAACAGATGGTGGTGTACAACAGGTGCTCAGCAGCGGGTGATAGTGTACAACAGGTGCTCAGCAGCGGGTGATAGTGTACAACAGGTGCTCAGCAGCAGGTGGTAGTGTACAACAGGTGCTCAGCAGCGGGTGATAGTGTACAACAGGTGCTCAGCAGCAGGTGGTAGTGTACAACAGGTGCTCAGCAGCGGGTGATAGTGTACAACAGGTGCTCAGCAGCAGGTGATAGTGTACAACAGGTGCTCAGCAGCAGGTGGTAGTGTACAACAGGTGCTCAGCAGCGGGTGATATTGTACAACAGGTGCTCAGCAGCGGGTGATAGTGTACAACAGGTGCTCAGCAGCAGGTGGTGGTGTACAAAACAGGTGTACAAGAGGTGTACATCTTCGCTTGAAGCTGTACATGGTGTCTGGGGGTGACTTTTGTCCCGCACTGGAGATATTACACTCACTCGCCTTCCCACTCTTGTTTGTTGGCTAACACCTCTCTCTCCCACAGCTGAGTGTATGTAGACTAAGACCTCTCTCCCACAGCTGAGTGTATGTAGACTAACACCTCTCTCTCCCACAGCTGAGTGTAGGTAGACTAACACCTCTCTCTCCCACAGCTGAGTGTATGTAGACTAAGACCTCTCTCTCCCACAGCTGAGTGTATGTAGACTAAGACCTCTCTCTCCACAGCTGAGTGTAGGTAGACTAAGACCTCTCTCTCCCACAGCTGAGTGTAGGTAGACTAACACCTCTCTCTCCCACAGCTGAGTGTATGTAGACTACACCTCTCTCTCTCACAGCTGAGTGTATGTAGACTAAGACCTCTCTCTCCCACAGCTGAGTGTATGTAGACTAAGACCTCTCTCTCCCACAGCTGAGTGTATGTAGACTAAGACCTCTCTCTCCCACAGCTGAGTGTATGTAGGCTAACACCTCTCTCTCCTACAGCTGAGTGTAGGTAGACTAACACCTCTCTCCCACAGCTGAGTGTATGTAGACTAACACCTCTCTCTCCCACAGCTGAGTGTATGTAGACTAACACCTCTCTCTCCTACAGCTGAGTGTAGGTAGACTAACACCTCTCTCCCACAGCTGAGTGTATGTAGACTAACACCTCTCTCTCCCACAGCTGAGTGTATGTAGACTAACACCTCTCTCTCCTACAGCTGAGTGTATGTAGACTAACACCTCTCTCTCCCACAGCTGAGTGTATGTAGACTAACACCTCTCTCTCCCACAGCTGAGTGTAGGTAGACTAACACCTCTCTCTCCTACAGCTGAGTGTATGTAGACTAACACCTCTCTCTCCCACAGCTGAGTGTATGTAGACTAAGACCTCTCTCTCCCACAGCTGAGTGTATGTAGACTAAGACCTCTCTCTCCCACAGCTGAGTGTATGTAGACTAAGACCTCTCTCCTACAGCTGAGTGTATGTAGACTAAGACCTCTCTCTCCCACAGCTGAGTGCTTGTAGGCTGAGAGGACGCAGCCTACAAGTGCTGATTATACATACCTCA
>WNGS01162885.1:6421-54034 GCA_020271785.1 Procambarus virginalis
GGGAGCTAAGCGATATATAGGATTCACCCACGATTTTAGTTCCCCCTGTGTAGTAGATATTTCCCTAGTGTTAAGTGTTTCTCCCCTAATAATCTCACAGATGGCTAAGGTAACAAATTAATTTTTCTGTCCCAATTGAAATTAGTCTAAGTCAGAGGCATTGTTTCCAGAGTGTAGTTAATCCTCTGGAGGCTTAGTACTTCACTAGCCGTTAACGTCACTACCTGTACCGTTAGATTGGTGAGTAGTAGTTTATGTTGTTGCAATGATGTAGTTAATTTTGTTCAGTTACAATAGTTTGATTCCCGATCTTGGTGAAAACTTTCGATCAGGTAATTATTTGGCTGAGTCGTAATGAATTTTGTCTAAGTCTACGCTTGTTTGAAAATCGGTTAAACTGTGATTAATTCGTATTCGGGGGTCACGGGTACGATCCGGGTATTATTAGGATTCCCTAGTCGATACAAGTATTGTTTTCTAGATTTATCATTAGGATGGTAGAATTTAAATTTTTTTTAGACAAGAAAATTTTTTGTCAAAACATAGTTAGCGAAAAACTTCTAAGTCCAGCTTTGGGCTCTAAAATATGAACTTTTGGTGTGTGTGAAAATTCGACTTTTCGTGTCTAGGGAGTGTTTCCAGGGCATCATATTACTCTCTAGTGCGTGCAAGAGACGTAATTCTGATCTTAAACATCAGGTGGTGTTAATTACATTTTTTGGCGAATTAAAGTTTTTTTTCGGAGAAGAAAAATCGAATTTTGTTGTTGTGAATTTTTCGAGTCACCCCCGTTGGGAGGTATAAAACCAGTTTTAGGTGAAATCGCTTTAATAGACAGATGCATTGTCCTGCGGTTTCTGTATTATCGTTAGAGAGTGTTATAAAGTTAAACGTTTTTTTTTTATATCAGTTATAACAATTTTGATTTTAAAAACCGTTTTAACGCCCCGAATTTAAAAACGAGCGGCGGCTTGTGTTTAGCGCGGGCTGAGCACCAAAACCTCCTTCAATAATCAGTCCCAGCTGTTCACTTCAAGTAGCAGTCTAGTTGTCCGAGCACAGTAAATAATCTTTATTAATCAATCACGAGTGCTGCGCGTTAATGATTTTATCATTTTAAATTGTTATATATGAATTAGATTCTTTAAATTTTAATTAAAACTAAACGACTCAGTTTTCGGTTAAAAGGACCGCGGATATTTATCCGGATCTAGTTATGCTGCAGGGTAGGCTCCTTAGAATTAGTTTCACTTAAGGCGATTCTCCGCATAATTCGACGTATTCTATTTGAATTTAGATAGTTTTTTAGTTTTAAAAATAGAGGGCCTGTAAATTTTGTTGTTATGTGTTATATCTCGGTTGTAGTGAGAATCCGGGTCGAGTGTGAGTTAAATTGTAGTTACGAGAGGCATTGCGTGCGCACCCGGAAAATTACAGGGAGTGTTTAACCCAGACAGGGACCAGTCACCGTAGGGGCCATTGGGGGTGTACGCATAGAGGAGGGCACCCGCTCCGATACTACAGGGGATCTGTGTGGACTGTCAGTTAGCTAGGCGTGAAGTTACAGGTGGGATTCAGTGGGGCTGAGGGATACCGGTTGTGTCACGGGTTATGGGGATATAATTTGGCCGCTAGGCGTGTCTTAGTTCCGTAGATCGCGCTGATACGTGGTAGATATGAGTGGGGAATCATTAGAGGATTCGTCCCATGAGTTGGGGGTGCCGTCTTGGGTTCCCCCACCTACAACATCGACGCCATTCCAACAGGGGATACAGGGTGCTGGACAGGGGGCATCATTTAGCGTGGTAGGACGTCCCACTCCGTTAAGTAGGGAACATGACCAGCAACCTGTTCAATTAGAACATGAACCAAACCCACAGCAGGAACTACCTCAAGTAACACGACTACCACACCATCCACTTATACCTCACCCATCACTACAACATCAACCCCAAGCCACCCAACCCCAACCTCACACCCTATCCCAACCTCTAGTCACCCAGCCCCAACCTCAACCCCAACCTCAACTCCTATACCAACGTCAACCTCAACCCCTACCCCAACCCCAGACCACCCAATACCTACTCCAACCTCAGGCCACCCAATTCCTACTCCAACCCCAGGCCAGCCACACCATACCCCAACCTCAACCCCTACCCCAACCCAGAACACCCAATACCTACCCCAACCCTAAGCCACTCACATCATACCCCAACCCCAGGCCACCCAAACCCAACCCCAAGCCACTCACACCATACCCCAACCTCAGGTAACCCAACCCCAACCTCAACCCTACCCGAACCCCAGACCACCCAATACCTACTCCAACCTCAGGCCACCCACACCATGCCCTAACCTCAGGCCACCCAAACCCAACCTCAACCCCAACCCCATGCCACCCACACCATACCCCAACCTCAGGCAACTCAACCCCATCGCCTACCCCAGACCACCAATTACCTACTCCAACCTCAGGCCACCCAATACCTACTCCAACCCCAGGCCACCCACACCATACCCCAACCTCAACCCCTACTCCAACCCCAAGCCACCCACACCATACCCTAACCTCAGAGAACCCAACTCCAAACACAACCCCTACCCCTACCCCAGACCACCACATACCTATTCCAACCCCAGGCACCCCAACCCCACTCTCAACCCCTACCCCATGCCACCCACACCATACCCAACCTCAGGCAACCCAATCCCACCCTCATCCCCCACCCCAACCCCAGGCCACCCAAAACCTACTCCAACCTCAAGCCACCCACACCATACCCCAACCTCAGACAACTCAACCACAACCTCAACCCCTACCCTAACCCCAGACCACCCTTACCTATTCCAACCCCAGGCGCCCCAACCCCAGCCTCAACCCCTATACCAACCCCAGGGGCCACCCACTTCACACCTCGCTTCACACACACAGGGAATTATGAGTCTGATTCCTAAGATGACTCTGCCGACACTGAGAGGTACGGAGTTACTGTCCAACAAGGTGGAACGCAACCACCGGGTGGAGGACTGGCTGTAGAAAATGAGTGCGATGCTGGAGGCAGTCCCAAATGATGGTCTGAAAATTACTCTCGCCATGGGGGTTTGCGTGGACGTAGCCGGTCCACTGGCGAGGTTCAAAGAGTTTCGGCACCTGACGACATTGCCTCAGTTTGTCCAGGCGATTAGGGACAGATATAAGGAGAAAATGTCGGCAGATGAAACTCAGGTATACCTTCAGTCACTTAAGAGGACGACTGCAGTACAATAAAGGGTTTCGGGACGTTGATAATGAGTAGGGTTGACGATCATACCCAGGAACTGGGGTACGATGAGAGTCAGGTGGAACGATTAGCTAAGCAGTTGTTCTGTAGAGCGTTACATCCAACAATGGGGCCGTTTATAGCTGCAGAGGGAGCGTTATTGAGTTTTAAGGAACTCGTCCAACATGCCGCCACAGTTATGGACATAGAGATGAGAACAGAGGACTGGGGCTCAGTCGTCCCCATATGTTGAGGCGTACGTAAAGACGAGGGGGGAAAGACGAATGACTGTGGCGCGGGTTCGTCAGGCAGGAAGCAGATCACAGCAGCACGTTCGGGCCACCCTGCGCGGGGTACCAACAAGGAACCCGTGGGCGTGTTACTCATGTGGGAAGCGCGGACACCTATGGATGGATTGTCCGAATGTTAGAACAAAAGAATGAAAGATTGCCCCTAGTGATGGTTGGCCTACCTTTGAAGTAAAAGTGGAAGGTGTGAGAGTGACAGTTTTTGTTGACACTGGAAGCTAGGTAACTCTAATTTAAAAAGTCAGCCTTCAGCAAATTTAAACATGCACGCCTTAAGCATTGTACGAAGACACTAACAGCAGTTAATGGGGAAAAGATTGATATCTTAGGTCAAGGTACCATTAACTTTGAAATTAATGGGGAATTGCAACCTCACATATGTACGATCTTTGAGGACCTTGATTTTCCTGATCACATCTTAATGGGGACTGATTTTCTGTCTCGGTTTGATTACTCCTTGTCTGCACAAAAAGGGGCTAGGAACTGTAGGTTGCAGTTGGGAGAGACTTCCTACCCAGTGGAGATGTTCGACCATCCCCCAGTTGTAGCTTCAATTAAGTGGAAGCAGAAATATAATGCGCACTATCCAAAATTTATTTTTAAGTCTCTTCCAGACACAGTTAAGAGGTCATGTGGATTGCATGCATTGACCAAGCAAAGTTGTCCACCACATTCTGTTAAATTTATTAAAGTAGCCGTGGGACGTCACATACAACCAGGTACCACCCTTCAGGTGGCCGGGAGATGTGATAGTTTATTAATTCCTCATCATTTAATTGTAGTGCTTGATAAAGGTGCACTCATTCCAGTTGTCAATCTCTCACATAAGACTTCGCTTCAGGGCAGGTGACAGTGTATCTCAGGGAACTATGGTGGATGACACAGAAATCTTTCACCAGGAGTCAGCTGAGACGCCAACCATCACAGCACAAGGTAGTGCTTTAAACATGACAGACAATAAGACACCATCAAAATTAAAGTATGAGATAAATATTTCACGTAACGTAAAGATATAGAGAAGTTAATTTCGGCACTCGATTTGCAACATGTTCCACAGGCAGATAGGAAGTTGTTGAGAGGAGTTTGCGAAAATTCCCGAAATTATTTCCAACAGAGGATGACCAGATTGGTCTCCTTGATAGGATTGAGCACACCATTCCAACTGGTGATCATTTGCCTGTGTACACAAGGCAGTGGAGGTTGCCGGAACAGGCAAAGAATATCATCAGGGATGAGTGCCAGAAAATGTTCATGCAAGGCGTGATAGAGCCTAGTACATCACTGTGGTTCTCTCCTGTTGTGTTAGTTCGTAAACCTGATGGTAGTTATCGTTTCTGTGTTTATTACCGGAAGGTAAACGAAATAACTAAGGGGTGATGTGAATCCATTGCCCCAAATAAAGGAGATAATCGATCAATTTGGTGCTGCAAAATATTTCTCGACTCTTGATGCGAAATCGGCGTATTGAGCGATTCCCGTTGCAGAACAGGATAGGGACAAAACAGCATTCTCGGATGGTAGGCAAACTTATCAATTCCGTAGGATGCCGTTCGGGTTAAAGACAGCGCCTTCGTCATTTCAGAGGAACATTAACTTCATACTCATTCCAGTCTTGGGAAGATATTCATTAGCGTACCTGGATGATGTTGTGATATATTCCATGACGTTTGAGAAACACCTACAAGACTTAACTGAGACTTTGACTTTGTTAGATCGGGCAGGTTTCAAGCTGAACGTCCAGAAGTTCACCCTGGCGGCTAAGAAATTCAAATATCTGGGGTTCCAGGTGTGCCCAGACGGTATTTGACTTGACCCAGACTCTTGCCGCGCCATTGCTGACATGCCTACTCCAAAGACAGCAAAGGACGTGTGCAGGTTTCTGGGGGCGGACGAATATTTTCGTCGTCACATAGAAGGTTTAACCCCTGACTGATCTGACAAAGAAGAATGCGAAGTTCCTTTGGAAACCTGAACATGACGAAGCCTATCGGAAACTGAAGAGCCAACTAATTAAGACACCGGTACTGGCCATTCCTGATTTCGATAAAGAGTGGGAGGTGCACACTGACGCCAGCGGTATAGCTATTGACAGGTGTTTAATTCAGCGAGATGCGGATAATTTCCCGCATCCGGTGGCCTATTTCAGTAAGGCCCACGAATGTCGTGGGCACACATTTTTAAAAAGCGCACTAAATGCACACGAATGTCGCACTAGTCTCATGAACTTTCAGCCCACTCATTCCAGATTTTGTATAAGCCTGGTCTAGCACATGTTGTGCCGGATACTTTGAGCAGAAATATCGCATCAATTAAAATAAACCAGAATATTGAAACCATTCCATCAGATAAAATGAGAGAATACCAGATGAGCGAGCCTAGGTGGAAAGAAATTATTGAGTATTTGGAAGGGGGAAAATACTCTTCAAAGAACAGATAATTACCTATTCATGATTTTGAAATGAAACGGGGCGTCCTGTATTATGTAAATAGCCAAAAAGATAGGGCAGTCTTCCAGCTAGTTATTCCGGACGCGTTGTGGTCATCGGCGTTAAAGCTTGCACATGCATCTAAAGTTACAGGGCATTTGGGTGTCTTTAAAACTCACTTAAAGGTAAAGTCTCTATTTTATTTCCCAGGGTTGGTTTTTGAGGTAATCAATTATGTGAAGTCATGTCTTCATTGCCAGAGGAGGAAAGGCACCCTTAAGGTGCAAGCCCCACTTCAGAAATTTCCTGAAATTCGTGAACCATTAGATCGTGTGGGGGCCAATTTGATTGACTTACACCACAGTCATTCGGGTAACAGATACGTGTTTGGTACTTGTTGACCATCTGTCTAGGTACACTACTCTAGTTGCATTACCTCAGAAAGATTCTCGTACGGTTACAGATGCGTTCTTGCGTAGGTTCGTTACTGTATTCGGGTCTCCTAAAGTTTTAGTCTCTGACCGGGGTCAGGAATTCAATGGGAATATATTTAGGGAAGTTTGTAGAATTTTAGAGACAACTTCGGCTTTTACAACAGCCTACCACCACAAGCAAACGGCATGACGGAACATACTAATAGTTCAGTCAAGGATATGCCTGTAATCCTTGCTGAACATAATGAAAATTCATGGGATGAACATCTACCCAATGTTCAGTTAGCCTTGAATACTGCCATCCATCAATCAATTAACACCCAACCCCTTCATTTGTTTACTGGTCATTCATGCAATTTCCCATCAGGTCTGCTTAACAGACAATATTGCATACGGTGAGGACTATCCTTCAGAGGTCCTTGGAAAAATGAGAAATGCATGGAATATTGCGGCGTCCAAGAAAGCATGGAATCGTTATGCTTACTTTTATGACAAGAAAGTGCGTCCTCTAGAGTTGAAAGAAAATAGCCTCGTGTTGAGAGTGAATGAGGTTGCGCCCGCCAATCAGAGTAGGAAATTAGCTCCTACGTGGCGGGGTCCGTATAGAGTAATTAAAAGAGCGGGGCCGGTTAATCTTGTCATAAAAGGAGTATTCGAGGACCAGGTTGAAAGGACAATTCATGTAAATAAATTAAAACGATATCATGCTAGAGAGGAATTAGAACTGCCTTCAGCGGGTCTAGTTCCTGACTCAGCAGTGCTGACTCATGGCTTAACCGACGAGTCAGCGGATGAGGATGACCCTCTGCCATCTCTCATCAGTAGTCAGGTGCAGATCTCGCCACCCTATGGTGACGAGATTTCGCGCTATACAGTAACAGTAAAGTAACTTCCTTGGTTAGTATAATTTAATATTCATTAGATTTTCCTGTGGAGGCAATGATGTGAATTATTACTTATACTTAACTCGGGTAGCAGCTTTTACCGTGCTCTGGGGTTCCACCTCCATCAACCCCAGAGATATATCTATGCTTCCGCCATGTTGTGTCTGTCTGTTCCCAAGTCTGATTGGTACACCTAACCAGCTGGTCCAGCCACACGTGAACCCTTGTCTGTAAAGACCAAGGGGGGAGGCACGTTACACAAAGCCCTCCCTCCCACCAGACCCAGTAACCCACACATCAGTTACTTTGGGGTGGGTGATTGTCCAAGAGTCCCCCGGCCGACACCTCACGTCTCTAACGGGGTTGTCAAGGCCAGCGGGCTGTCCGCATTGAAGCAGTCACCGGATGTCAACGTCTAATACCGTGGGTAGCTGTCTCGAGGTTGCCACTACCCACCAGCTGCATCGTCGACAAGACTGCAGCAATACCAGCAGTGTTGGAGGAGAGGTCAAGAGAATAGGCGAGCCAGTAGCAGTACTCAAGAGCTTTCGTCGGAAGATTAATGATTACGTCGTCTGAGTAACAAGGAAGTGGAACTAAGGCGGTCACAGGTCGAAGGCACGGTCTCCCTACAGAGTTCCGGGACTCGCCATAGAAGGTCGCAAAATTGCCTCCTTTGGCCTAAAGTCAGCGGTACGAGGGTATACACGGTTGGTGTTTATGGCCTAGTAACCTGGTGACACAAAGAAACGCCTGAGACGACGTGAGCCATGATGGAAGGCGGGATCCACCTGTTCTGCAAACAAGCCACCGCCTCAACGACCCTCTGACACCACTACTTTCACGAGACACCGTTAATACGTCCAGTCCTGCTCGTCTGTGGTCATCTGTACCGTCAAGTTTACACCAAGACTGCCGTGTGAGCTGTGGTTGGTAAGAAGACGTGTGAACTGTTGAGAGTCAGGTCAATGGTCAAATGACTATTCTACAGCTGGCACTTGGCACTCCGCTCTGCTACACTCTGTCGTCATTCGGGATGGGAGTACAAGAGGACCAGGGATCTACATCAACGCATGGAAGAAGCAAGATCGTCATCGACACCATCGACATCGACTACATTCAGTTCATCATCATCGATTTTTTTTTTATATTTTAAACGAACAATTGAAAAAAAAACATGAAGTGAAGTAGGCTCTGAACACCTTTATTAAGCGCATCTGGACACTTCTGTTTAAATGATGAAAAAGATATTTAGAATCAAAATTATTCTGGTATTGTGAAATGGGGAAAATTTTCATATATTACTTGGTCAGTAATTATAAAAACAAACAAAAAAAACCTGTGTGATTGTCTAAACCCAGAACAAACGGTTATGGAAAATTTTGTTGTGTTATTTTTTTCAGAGTTTTGAACACAGGAGGGTCAAACCAATACAAACATTGACACTCTTAAATTGAGTGTGGACACTTGGCTGTACAGTCAGCTGCAACCTGTGATTTAGTTGTAGTGAAATTTTTAGTTATTTGTAATAAAAACTAGGTTGTTTTTATTGGCAGAATGTCAAGGATGACATTGGTTGGGGATTGGATGGTACATGGTTGTGAACTTCGTGAAGTTCAGTGTTCTGCTCCCGGTTGACTGGAAAGTTCAGTCTGTATATATATGTTGTTTGTTTTGAATTGTGTGTGTCCGGCTCTAGGGGACACACGAGGTTGGCTAATGAAGAGGCGAGGAATTTTAATAGCTAGTTTTTGCTGACAGATTAGGGATATTTTGTTTAGCTTGGTCAGGCAGGTTATATATGTATGTTTCCAGGTGTTGGATGATTGCTGTTAGTTGACAGTCAGGATTTTGATAAAATTAGTAATCTTTATTTTATGATGTTTGCTGTACAATCTGATTATTGTCATTTTATTAGATAGGGTAGCTTTTTGATTGAGGCATGGGTTTATTGATTGTTTAATTAAGGGTTTGGATACTAAACCTTATTTTTATGACATTAAAAACAAGGTTTATTAATTTACTTATGCAGGTTTTTTTATGATACATACTTATAAATACATACTTATGCAGTATGTATTTAAAACTGAAGCTGTTTTAAATAAGTGATTGTATGGAAGGCTGTGACATACGCCCTTGTTCAAAATATGCAGTGACAATTAAGGTAGTCGACCTGACTTTGGAAGTATGGGTTATCTCTCCAAGGATGTAGGGATTAATACCTTTAGAATAGAAGACGGCCGTCTCCTTTGATTATAAGCAACGTATAATGAATATGTCAATAAGATGCAGTAATAACTAATTTGGCTTATATAGGTGTGTTAGGTTTACATATAGGTAGAATGAAGGTGGAGATCAGGGTCGTATACAGGCAGAGAAATTACGACATGTGGAGGGACTAGTTTGGGTCCTGGATGACTCACCATGTCAAAGGTCACGCGGCCCATGAGAGTGATCACATTAGTAATTCACAAAGTTCAAATTCAGATCACTAGCAAATAATGTAATTGGAAACAGCCTTTCCCTAAAATGCCTGTACAATTACCATCAGTTTTATAAGAATTGAACCAGCTGGGTTGTTCAGTACAATAGAGATTAGTTGTTCAATTTAAACCCTGCTTAGTAAAGTTATTAGACATGGCGGAGTGATACTCACTAGCCTCAGTTATGAGGAGGGCTAGGCGAGTCAGTGTGGGTTCCGTCAGCAACTGAGGAGGTCAACCATTCTCACCTCTCGCGAGATCTGCATTCCATCCGCTGGTTCCATAGTCAAGGTAAACTTTGCTGAGTTTTGTTATAGGGAAATAATTCATTTGTGCCTCAATGGGGAATATTGAAAGTTTTAAAAAGTCCTGTTAGGGAGTGTTAAGTCAGGGAGTGATTTTTATTAGATTATTTTTAGATTTGCATAAATAAATGATTAGATTGTTCCTCGGTATTTTATTATTTCCATGAATAACTTTGCGTGTGTTGATATCCTTGCCATTTGGTCTCCACGAGTCTGGGTTTATTTGGGTCGCAAGCCTAGCCCAGTTTAGGAGCTAATATATCCCTTTGTTTTCTGTAATTCCCACACTTAACGTAAATTCATCTCCCTCTTTTCCAAGTAATTTGGGGATTATGGCCCAAGGGTTAAATGATTGATTAATTGGTCCAGACCCCAATTAATTGACAGCTTTTGGTTAATGGTCTGGTGGTGACGGTGTAAAGAGATACTTGAGTTTGCTAGAAACCTAGTACGACGTCACATGGCTGTAGAATCTTAGCCGATTGAGTGGCTAAGACCACGTGGCACGGGACTCGGCTGAGAGTGAGCTCTGGGGTCCTTTGGAATTAAGTTTAAGTAAACATATGCACGGGCCGGATAAAGGACAAAGTAGAGCCAATACCTATGCCGTATTACAATAATTTGATTTAATAAATTTGCACAGTGCAGCATGATGCTGTCACATCGCCTGCTTTCTGAAGCAATATACAATCTGATGAATTCTACCCTGCTTTCTTTATAATACAATATTTCTCTTTATGGCATCATGGATAATAGTTGGAGATGTAGCAAATTTTAATCCCACTAATCCCATTTACAGTATTCAAAATTATTGGCTCAACTAAAACTGGCAAGTAGAATAGAGTACAACAGCGTAGAATATATGACAAAGATATTATTATCTTTTGTTTGGTTTATCAAATTAAGAAGTAAACTTAAAATTTCCTTTATTGTAATAATAACAAATCATTTGTCAAGTTACCTATGGATCCGTGAATGAGCGTACTGGCCGCTCCTATTTCAAGCCAAGAATATTTAGAAGTATTATTTATGAAATATTAGGCATTAATAAATGTTGATATTTGAGTGAAGTCTTTCGAGTGCAACACACATTCCGACTTACCACAAGAAATTTCGTCGGAGTTATCATGGCAGTCACGTTCCCCATCACATTGCCACATCATGGGTAGGCATTCAGAACCATCCAAGCAGCTGAATTTACCTTCAGCGCATGCACCTATGGAGAGAAACAAAATTATTGATACACACGCTTTATCCAGCAATGCGTTGTTGTGGTTCAGCAACGCATGCACGTTGCTGAGCCACATCAACCCTTCCTTGTCCGTCAGTCCTCCCCACCATTCCTCCCACCCCCATCCCCTCGTCCTTCCCACCATTCCCCTCTCCCATTCCCCTCGTCCTCTCCACAATCCCCCGCTTCTCCATCCCCTCGTCCTCCCCAAAATTCCCGCATCCCCATCCCCTCGTCCTCCTCACCATCCCCCAATCCCCCATCCTCCACTCTCCCCTGTCCCTTTGTACTCCTCACCATTTCCCCCTCTCCTGTCCCATCATACTCCCCTCCATCCCCCACTCCTCTCTACCCTTGTTCTCCCTACCATTGTCCCCTCATCCTCCTCACCATCCCCCAATACTGTCCCCTTGTCTTCCCCACCATTCTTCACTCGACCGATGTGTTCCCAAATGATCTAATGTTCCCATCAGAAAAATGACAACAGAAAATGATCTGATGTTCCCATCACTGAAAAATAAGAACAGTTAAAAAGATCGAAATGAAAAAAAAAACGAAAAAAATATATACTCTCTAAATGAACGGTATGGTAAACAACACAGCTCAATTCCAATGCAGAGTCACACAAAATAATTAAAAGAAAATGAAAATAAATCAAAATCTAAAAAAATTCAATTTATCAATGCCATCAGAAACATTGAAATGGAATTGTAACATATTTAGAAAAGCATGTGTTGCTTTTACGTGCAAAAGATGGGATTGTTTTTCCCCAAAAAAACTGTTTTTACCTCTCACAGGTGTGGCATCTATATAGTAGGTATATAAATACACACGTATATTCGAATGTAACGTTGTGTCAAAATTTCAAAGCAATCAACGAAGAGCTTTAAGAGATTACAGGGTGTGTTTCTTTTATGTGCAACAGATGAAGGTGTTTTAAAAAAAAATCATATTTTGACCTGTCACAGGTGTGGCAGGTATATAGTAGGTATATATAAACATGCACGTATTTGAATGCAACGTTGTGTCAAAATTCAAAAGCAATCGATAAAGATGTTTCAGAGATTTCCCACACATGAAAAACACATTAAAGAAACATGTTTTTACCTGTCACAGAATAACATCTATATAGTAGGTATATCAAAACACGCTCATATGCGAATGCAACGTTGTGTAAAGATTTCAAAGCAATCAGTGAAGATCTTTCGGAGATTAGCAATTTTGAACAAACGAACATTTACATTTTTATTCATATAGATTCTATTATTCACTATAAAACCTACTTGCAGCCTTTGCAACATAATTTTTTTTTTCGTTATAAAACTCAACATTAATGGTATACACAGTTTTGCACTATAAACACCGTTCACAAAAGAAAGGGCACATAATGATAACTACTCTGGCAATGAACTTTAATGCTGGACTATTTTCTGGTCTAGAGAATACTTGCTGGTTGGTAAATAAGCTACTGTTGTTACCATAAAAACCATTCGTAAGGAAAAACAGGCCATAAATCCAACACCAAACAACACCAAGCAAATGTATTATTATCACAAAATTACTAAGTAACCAATGGTCAGGTTCACATCTTACTCGGTAAGCTCTCTTTTGATAAGTTGCTGACGATTGCTTTCGTCGGCCGCTGATCTTGCCAGGACGGATAATCTCACACTTTGGAAAATAATATTGTACACACTGAGGTATCTGTCAAGTGTAACCCACCCTTATTAGCAGATCAGAGCTTTATTCTTTTTATTTGTTACCACACGAAGGCAATCTTTTAAATTTTATAAATATGGGAATTTTTGCTTAAGTACATCTGGCACAAGGGGAAATCCATCAGTAGTTAGGATGGGTCAATGGCTCCTGGCAAACGATGGCTTATTACCTGGGCCCCTTGCAGGGTAGGATATGGGCGATCCTTGGATGGCCCTCGATTTTTGACATTTGTATTCATTGCTGTCACAGTTTCTTTGACTCTGACTATATTCTCATTCCTTTCATGATTACGAAAGATGTTTTTGGTGCTGAGTTCGTAAATTGACCTAATAACTCACTCGTTAATCTTATAAATTCATCTAGGTCTGGGACTCGATGAAGTTGCGTTCGAATTCTTGAAAAAGACATGTTTACTGCTGAGGTTTGTTCGTCATGACCGAGAATGATAATATTACTGAACTAGCAGATCATCAGGCCGTTAACAAGAAGGTTATGACAATGTTGTTGAATAACGAGTGGTGGAAACTCATTCATTAAGCTTACTTTTGGATCAGAGAAAAAGATTGTTAATTAGCAATTATTAGAAGGAGACTGGGAGTGACTACCGACGAGCGAAGACGTGCTTTGACACACACACCATTCAACCTGTCCTTGGACCAAGACCATTCTATCCAGCGGTCGACCCCAAAAAGGCATTCATCAATTTTAACATTCTGTTTATTCAAAAGAGAACTTTTTGATATAAATTAATATTATTATATATTAGCATATTGGTCATATATAGGCACTGGTTAGGATAGGCTAGGTGTTTAGGTTCTGTTGACAATTAGTTGTAGTATGTGGGTGAAGCATTTACAGCATTGTAGTTCAAACAAAAGTCGTCAGCGAAGCACTTGTTCCGGAAGTGTCCGGACGTCACCAGTTGGCAGTCATGTGTAAACCGTTTTTCATTCATAAAAAGGGGCTTTGGCAGTTGCATGGAATGGAATTTAGGTCTTTGTTTGGAAGATAGGCTGCTCCAGTTGGTGGTTGATGGCCATGTGATTTAGCTGTCCATGATTTGGTGTCTACGAGTTCTCGTTCAACGCAGATGTAAGACAGCAGATGTTTATAACGGGCACGCGTACCAATTATTAAAAAAGACATGTTTACTGCTGAGGTTTGTTCGTCATGACCGAGAATGATATTGTTACTGAACTAGCGGATCATCAGGTCGTTAACAAGATTATGACAATGTTGTTGAATAACGAGTGGCTGCACCGGTCAATCTCAAATGATCCAGTTGGGCCCATTCCTCCTGTGGCCACTCCTTGATATTGGCTACTTTTTTTAAATGCTCGAAGAATCTCTCTGCCTCTTCGGGCACAAACAGGGGAATATCCCTTTCCCTAACCCTATTATCTGGTGAGTGTGATACATGGGTGGTGCTCTCTGGCAACCCATGTTCAATCCTTTGTTCAGCCAAGGTTCTATTTGCTTCTGTCTGCATTTGTTTGGTCCTCTCTTTCTTTCTCTACCTCTATTCTGGCTTTCACTTTTTCTACCTCCAGTCTGGTTCCCTCTTTTTCTACCTCCAGTCTGGTTTCCTCTTTTCCACCTCCAGTCCGGTTTTATCTTTTTCTATCACTTGTTCATTTTTCATCTGCAGTTCTAACTCCAACCTTTCCAGTTGGAACTGTCTCTCCTCACTCTGCATCTGAAGCTCTAGCTGCAATCTTTCCAAGCTCCTATTCCGGCTACTCTTGCTACTGGGGTGAAGTAGCGGCTATCTGCGGCTACTCTTACTGCTCCTACTTGATCCCTGGGATCTCACTTCATCTTGCCCATCATCCTCCTTTCCACTTTCAGCTCCTTTCTTGGCTGCCTGTTCTGCCGCTTCACTCTTGGCTCTCAGCTGCCTCCGGATCTCATCCTTCATCCCAGCCACTTTAGATGCCTTCACCCTGATGCCACATCTTTCCGCTGTTTCAACTGATCCCTGGTGCAACCTTCGAAGTCTTCAGTCTTGCCTGATGCCACAAACGCTTGCACCTTATCCATCGTGTCCGGTACTCACCTATTTGTGCTTGCGGGGGTTGAGCTTTGGCTCTTTGGTCCCGCCTCTCAACTGTCAATCAACTGGTGTACAGATTCCCGAGCCTACTGGGCTCTATCATATCTACACTTGAAACTGTGTATGGAGTCAGCCTCCACCACATCACTGCCTAAAGCATTCCATCTGTTAACTACTCTGACACTGAAAAAGTTCCTTCTAACGTCTCTGTGGCTCATGTGGGTACTCAGTTTCCACCTGTGTCCCCTTGTTCGCGTCCCCCCAGTGTTGAATAGTTTGTCCTTGTCTACCCGGTCGATTCCTCTGAGGATTTTGTAGGTTGTGATCATATCTCCCCTTACTTTTCTGTCTTCCAGTGTCGTAAGGTGCATTTCCCGCAGCCTTTCCTCGTAACTCATGCCTCTTAGTTCTGGGACTAGTCTAGTGGCATACCTTTGAACTTTTTCCAGCTTCGTCTTGTGCTTGACAAGGTATGGGCTCCATGCTGGGGCTGCATACTCCATGATTGGTCTTACATATGTGGTGTACAAGATTCTGAATGATTCCTTACACAGGTTCCTGAACGCTGTTCTGATGTTAGCCAGCCTCGCATATGCCGCAGATGTTATCCTTTTTATGTGGGCTTCAGGAGACAGGTTTGGTGTGATATCAACTCCTAGATCTTTCTCTTTGTCCGTTTCATTAAGTACTTCATCTCCTATTCTGTATCCTGTGTCTGGCCTCCTGTTTCCACTGCCTAGTTTCATTACTTTGCATTTACTCGGGTTGAATTTCAACAGCCATTTGTTGGACCATTCACTCAGTCTGTCTAGGTCGTCTTGTAGCCTCCTACTATCGTCCTCAGTTTCAATCCTCCTCATAATTTTTGCATCATCGGCAAACATTGAAAGAAACGATTCTATACCCTCTGGAAGATCATTTACATATATCAGAAACAGTATAGGTCCAAGGACTGACCCCTGCGGGACTCCACTCGTAACGTCTCGCCAATCTGAGACCTCACCCCTCACACTGACTCTTTGTCTCCTGTTGCTTAGGTACTCCTGTATCCAACGGAGTACCTTCCCTTTCACTCCAGCCTGCATCTCCAGCTTTTTCACTAGTCTCTTGTGTGGCACTGTATCAAAGGCTTTCTGACAATCCAAAAATATGCAGTCTGCCCACCCTTCTCTTTCTTGCCTTATTTTTGTTGCCTGGTCGTAGAATTCAAGTAACCCTGATTCAGGCAGGACCTGCCATCCCTGAATCCATGTTGGTGCTGTGAGTGAGTCCTGTGAGTCTTCCCAAGAGAGAGAATACACCCTGCGGGCACAAAGTCTACATATTTCCACAAAGGGTGTATCAGTCCACTCTCAGACAGGGTGTGGGTGTGTCAGTTCACTCTCCTGGACACAGGCCCCCAAATATTATTATGTGTGTTGTAGGCAAGGTGTGTACGTCCCTTCCGTATAACCAACCAAAACCCATAAAGTGCTTGCACTTTGGTCAGGAGATCACCTTGTACGCTTCCTGCTCTTGGAGAGGGGCTCAGCGTCACATGTTTAGGGGGTGCGGCTCTAACACTGGCCTCGTTGTCACGTGTACACACCCAATTCAAGCCGCTGTGACTCCCCACTCTCTCCTTGGTTGGTACGACCTCCTCAATCCCCTTTCTTTGAATTATAATTCTGTACCACCCTGTCTACAGCCGTGGTTCTTTCTCTCTCTTTCTCTCCTACTTTCTGGGAAGCCTCACTAGGACATGGGCAAACACCGGGAAACTATATACATTTACTTAGACAGTGAACATGTGGAACATACATACAAGAATAATAATATGACTCCAACACTCTATGCTGTTATAGTCAGGTTTCTTTTAATCCCATCAGGACTCTATCAGTTGCTTATATCAAGTGGAAGCCCAACTCCTGGCTTGCCGCTTATGCTACCAACCTCACTTAGTGGGTTAAATCTTGTAATACAATATGGCACTATCAGCCCTAGAATATATATAAATATACACAAGGAATCCAGCCTAAGGCTGCAACAACATAAACATCAATATAAATATTCCTTGAATCAAACGTCCAATCACTCACCTTCCACTGCGTCATGCACGCTAATTGTCACAGACCTTGGTGCCATCTATAATCCTGGCACCAAACTACAGCAGTTGACCCTCCCATTAAATGGAGTTTCCCATCTTTTAGTATGCCCGGCTGAAAGGTGACGAGTAACCAGAGGCAGGCTAGGGAAGTGAGTGAAGCCTGGACAGTGGAAGACGTTGGTCGACCTGAAGGTGCTAGCCAGCTGGGCTGGACAAGCGCTGTGGACTTTACTCCTGGAAGGACTAGCCAAGTGGGCTGGTCGAGCACTGTGGACTTTACTCCTGGAAGGACTTGCCAAGTAGGCTGGTTGAACGCTGTGGACTTTACTTCTGGAAAGGCTGGCCAAGTGGGCTGGACGAGCGCTGTGGTTGAGCGCAATAGACTTCACTCCCAGAGGTGCTAGCCAGTGAGACTAGATGAACTCTTCGCTTGAGCGCTGTAGACTACGTTTCTGGAAGGTAACAGCCAGTGGGGCTGGTCAGGCGTTGCCGACTTTGTTGCTTGAGCATACCAATGGGTGCGCAACGAAGACCTCATCAGAGGCACCTTGTGGTCGTCATCTGTGAAGCAGGCTAGCGTAAGGGCTAGGAACGCCAATCCGGTTGACATTGCATAGACTTGTAAATATTATAATGGTGATGGGAAAATAATAATGGGTTATTTTAAGTGTTCTTTTACTTTTACCTTTAAACATTACACTATATTCCCACCAAGATTAGGTTTCTCTGAACTTGAGTAGGATCATAGAGATTATGAAGAACCCGGTTACGAAGAGTTCGTAACACTAATGACACTCAAACACTATCAACCCTTTATCAGTGGACATTAAGAACCTCCTCTCTATATCTAGAGGTCCACTACCAAGAACGTCTCCAGTTTCCTCCACAATTATCTACCATGGTCCTCTACAACTTTTCCAGGCTGCTGCACCATGAAGTTTTCCCTGAACAGCAATGATGCTTCACCACTGGCATCACAGAATCCCGTGAAACTCCACTCCACTGCTTCTCCTCTCACAGCTTGAGGTCCAATTCCTCACTATGGGACTGCTCTTCCACAGAGCTCGGTATTTCTTCAATAGCCTTGGAGTTCCATCCGCAGATTCCTCCTCTGACCTCGAAGTTCTCTCAGGAACTCCTTCCCCAGACAAAACTGCAACCCATTGACACGTCATAAAGATCTTTCTCTACAAACATATAACTAAAATAAACTACACAGTAAATGTCTCCACTCGACATCCCTCTGATTCCCACCTGCCATATGGTGACTCCCCCATGCCCGGGCGAGTCCATTCTCTACCCTCCCATGGCGGTGCCTGAGACTTTCAGCCACTGGGCCCAGTCAGTTACCTTCAAGCTTTCGGCGGGAGAGGATGAGCTACTCTCTCCTCAGCTGGTTCCCTCATCTCTATTCTCTTATTTAGGCTTTCTACCTTAATAAAATATGCCTAATATATCAATAGACACTTGCTACGGTCGTTGGGCACACGACCATCACAGGCAATCACTGTCAACTGGTTTAAAATGGCTTACCACAGAATTTGGTCCGCTCGTTGCGTTCACTGGCTGAGCGGTCACCACCAGGGCACTCTAAGCTGCCCACAAAACAGCTTTAAAGACTGCTCCACACTCTCCCTGCAGTCAATGACTTGAGCGGACACGTCCACAAACTTATTCTACAAGCGAGACGTCTGTCCACTTACTTCTTGAATGTATATCACTCAGGGAGATCTTCTTCAACAGGGGCTCCAACGGAGCACAACCTCCCCTCACGATTTCTTCAGCTCAAGTAAGGTTAAACCCCTCTGAAGCGAGCCTCACACCTCACGCAAATTCTCCCCATCTCATGTCAAGTCATTTATTTATATTCTTATTCACTGCCCATACTTTTAATCTAGTCGTCAAATTTAATCAAGTGTTTACTATATGTATTTCCAGGTCTATATTTCTTTGACCTCTTAGTTAGGTCAGGCCTGGCAAAATAACTCACACGGGGAGACTCGTTTTTCAGCTACGTGGGATCATAACACCTGACATAACCACCTAGGCGTATGAGCGGTTGTACTACTGTATATTCTCGGGGTCCTCTTCTTATCATGAACCCTGACAAGTTTAATTTCACCTGTGTGATTGGTTTTAATTTAAGTGCCTGTGCCGCTTTCTGAGTAATAAGTTTTCTGGGACCCTAGTCGAATAGGCCACGAATGGTGATCTTGGTCCCTTTATTCTTGACTTGGAGTTGGGCAGTGGACAACATTGCATTTACTTGAGATGCTGGTTATTGTATGATGTAAACTTCTCACACCTTGCAACACTGAACATGTTTGAGATTTCTATCTCTTACCTTGTGATTTGTATAATTTGATTTCATAAATTTGCACAGTGCATCATGATGCTGTTCCCTTCTACACCTATTGCATGTGTTCAGTGGGGTCTTACAGCTTTTAGTATTATGTGTTTGAGACACCTGGTACATTGTGTAACTGTTTGAGTCGTCTGATTCGGATGTCTCTACTAGGATAATTTATACATATATATATATATATATATATATAAAGAATGTTTGGATGACAAAACAAACACAACCCCCAGCCTACAGCATGCTTAAGGTTCACCGGTTTAGGTGAAACATTGTCTACGGGTTTTGAAGGCTTTGTTGTTTGTATGTATTTATTAGTTAATTTTTTGTGAGTACTTGTTGTACTCTTGGGAGTAGTTATTGGGTTCTTGGGTGCACTTATTGGGCTCTTGAGAGTAATTATAGTACTCTTAGGTCTCGCTGATAAATCAGTGTTTGACCTGTTAGTATTACATTGATTATTAGTACCCTTATTACCTAACGACTGGGCCACTTTAGGAGTTTCAGTTAAGGAATTTAATGTGGGTACAATTTCTGTTGATTCAGGGGTGGCATTAAGTGCCTATGCAGGCGATGAGTCACAATAACGTGGCTGAAGTATGTTGACCAATCCACACACTAGAAAATGAAGGGACGACGACGTTTCGGTCTGTCCTGGACCATTCTCAAGTCGATTAAGTCCCTAGTTTGCTTGTTTATTATTTACTATAATACGCAAACCAGTTAACATGTCTTGCATTGTCAGGACGGTATTATTCTGATATGAGTATAATTCATTTAGCACTTCGGTAGACAATTTTCTTTGGATGACAATTTTAGTCATCCACTCAGCAGCGGGTTGATCCACTTCAATGCTGAAGGATTTTAACAGTGACTCGAGTTTTAAAGTAAATGTTTGCAAGGAGTCAACTGATTGATCTGGTTGAGATAAGTCCAATAGTTGATGTACAAGATTTATGATACCTTTCTCATTCCCAGCACTTTCTCTAAAGAGCTTGATTGATGCTAACACATTCGGCATTACCTCTCGAGGTGCCTGACAGCTGAGTGGACAGCGCTTCGGATTCGTAGTCCTAAGGTTCCGGTTTCGATCCCCAGTGGAGGCGGATACAAATGGGCAAAAAGTTTCTTTCACTCTGATGCCCGTGTTACCTAGCAGTAAATAGGTACCTGGGAATTAAACAGCTGCTACGAGCTGCTTCCTGTTGATGTGTATCAAAAAGGAGGCCTGGTCTAGGACCGGGCCGCAGGGACGTAAAGCCCCGAAATCACTTTAAGATAACCTCATGATAGGAGACTGGTTTGAGTGATTAAGACTATCACTAACTTGGTTTAAGGCTTCTTGCCTAGCCTCAGTTTTAATTTCAGCTTCAGCTTTTAATACAACTTCAGCTTTCAGTTCAGCTTCAGCTTTAATTTCAGCTTCAGCTGCATCTTCATCCCCTGTTTCAGCTTCACTTGTTTCTCCAGATTCTTCTGGGAAGCTTGTCAATTCAGTAGCCTCATGGATTGAATTCTCAGAATCCATGGAATATATGGATATAATATCTGAAAACTGTTAAGATCCTGTTAATGAGTCATTGGGTGAAATTGTATTAGAGGAGACTGTATAAAATGAATGTTTAACTTTAATTATTGATCTTGTGTAAGGGTCAGATTTGATTAGAGGATTATCCTCATCTTGAGGTAGCTCATTTATTTCATCTGATGTGCTTGTTGTTTGCTGTAGTATGGGTATACTATAAGGATGTTCTAATCCAACAGGAACATTTTCTGTTGCAAGCATCTTATTATAGTAATTTAATCTGGCCTGAATTTAGTCTTCATAGTTAACTACGTCAGATATGATTAGATCTATTTCGTCTAGGTCAGTATTACTGGCATGGAGTGCACCTATGTACAACACAATAAATTCTTGTACCAGTTTGAATTTCTGGTTAGCTATTGTTGCTGAGAATTCCAACGATATGAGATCAACTGGGGCTACTTCTACCCAACTGTCACATTTGTTGATCAGCCTTGTCAAGTGACTTTGAAGGCATTTCAAAATTCTTCCTGTTTTTTCTGGTGTAGCCATGTTGGCTATGGGTTGAAGCCTTATAGGGCTATATAGGTAATTTTAGACAGCTATGATATTTGCTCATATATGTGGAGCAAGTGCGGTTATTATAGCACAATATTTGATTTCTTGGTTAGGCTGATTGTAATTTACCTCGTATAGAGGTTAGCTTACCTACCTAATGGTAAATAGCTATGATTTGAGTGATTCTTTAATGACACTATGGTTGTACGTCCAGTTAGCTCATCTTTATCACCATCAGTTGGTATAGTGACACCTAGTAACACTCAAAGATGTACAGTAACTATGTAATAAAATATAAGTACACAATTGTGTGAAATAATAAATTCACCCTACTTAAGGTTTGCACAACATTAAATAGTAATGAACTGTATTGTCTAACCCAGTTCTAGATAGAAATCCACTGAACTGCGCAAAGCGCCTGCAGGTCCTCGACGGGGGGTGGTTGCACAACGCGCCTCCGGGTATTTTTAGTTTTAGCGTATGATTCAACACTCCCGAGGCTACATGGGCTTTCACATCAGCTTCCTCAAGACTCTTGTAAACAGGCGCCATTTAAAAAAATCGTCGGCAACATTCCCTTGTGTGCGAGCCTCAATACTGAGTGAGCAACCAACGCTGGTGCACGTAGCATTAGCTCACAGCACTGCTGTTCAGCTTGTGGCCACAGCATCGCCTAATAATGTCAAATATATAAATAACTGGTATAATTTAGCCATGATAGTATTACAGAAGAGCCTGAGTGTGATAATGACTGTGCACAATGTTCAAATATCAGTGAATCAATGCTGTTCACGATGTTCACAGTGCTAGCCACAGCACCACAGCATTATTTCGTCCATCTAGGAATCTTCAAACGACTTCATATGTTGCTGTACAAAATAAACTTGTGGTCATTTATTCATTTAAAGGATTTAGTGACCAGGATTGTGATAATAGCAGGATTGTGGTGATAAGTAGCGCTGTGCGTAGCATTGTGAGAGGAGGAAGTTTGGTGAGGGAGGGAATCCAGATAGTGTCACTGTGTGTAGCAGCCACTCTTGTTTTGCTCACCATACTAGCTTAGTGGTTTGCTATGGTGAACACACATGTATATGGGTATATACAATGTGTGTATATACCCCTGTACGTATGTGCGTAGCATTGTGGGAGGAGGAATTTTGGTGAGAGAAGATCGAGGTAACATCACTGTGTGTGGCGGCCACTCTTGTTTTGCCCACCATACTTGCCTAATGGTTCGCTATGGTGAATACATATGTACATGGGTATATACAATGTGTGTATATACCCTTGTACATATGTGCGTAATATTGTGGGAGGAGGAATTTTGGTGGGGGAGGGAGAAGATCGAGGAAGTGTCACTGTGTGTGGCAACCACTAGCTTATGTTATGCACATCATACTAGCTTAATGGTTTGCTATGGTGAACACATATATATGTGGGAAAATACAATGTGTGTATTGTGACGGTGTTCCCCCCCCCTTCTAATTCTCCCACGCCTGCTGTAAGAGTCATGTCCACTATTCTCGAGCGTTCTCTACATTGCAGGCATCAATTGAACATATGTGGGAGAGAGTAGTATTCTCGATGAGCCGAGAAATTGGCGAAAATATAGTATTTTGGCCTGTGGGATAGGCCCTTTAGGGAGCCAATATGGCGCTGGCGAGTCTGTTCTCCCGCCAAAACTGTGTGACGTCAGTGGCGCCAGATTGGTCACCGTCAGCGACATGGCACTGGGAGCCAATGAAAACCAACTTTGGGAAAAGTGACGTCACATAGGAATGGGGGTCCGGCCGTGTTGGCGCCAGGCGATATCAGTCTTTCACGACACGTCCGAGAGGTAGGACGCGCGATCGGTCATCCTGTCAGAGTGACGGATTTACCGAACTCCGGTGGACGTAAGCGTCTCCAGTTGTTGGCACGCACTCTGTGAGGTCTTCCTGCAACCCAGAAGTGGCTCAGATAAGGAATTGACAGAATATTGAGCAACAAGTGCTCAGGGACAGGTGCGTTGCAAGAAGTGGGCCGGGCATCGACGTGTGTCGTCATTGGCGGTTCACCAGTATAAGAGACAGCTTAGTGGCCGGGCCACCCACCGTGAGTGAACCGGGTTGACAGCCTTGTCAACCAGGTTGAACGTGTGATCGACGATCCTGTCAAGTTTGACAGTAACCCCACCTTCGTGGAACCCTACGAGTCAACAGTTGGATGCAAGCACGTCGAGAAGTCTTCCCAAATACCTAGCGATATATCTAGACGACGAGGGAATTGACAGTGTTGTGAGCTTCAAGTGCTCTGAAGTCGGGTGCTGTGTGTGTGAGTTTAAGCAGCATCGTCTGGGACGGCTGATAACTTCACAGTGACTTCGTAGTGGTGAGAGGCAGTTCCTCTGGGAGTACAGTGACAAGGACTATTTGGGAAACGTGCGACAACCGCCGAGACGTAGGCTGGTTGCCGTAGTTGGGAGGAAAGTTGACGGCCAGGAGACCGACTTCAACCCTGCGACGTACTGTAGAGGAAGGAGCACGGACCTGCAGTGTACAGAAGCGGCGAGACGCGACATCCTAAGGCGTGGGGCTTGTGTTTCTGGATGGTGAACGAGGCGAGAGCCTGGACCAGGAGCTACAACCCAACTGTCATCCTAGGATAGGTGAAGTAGGTGTTTACAGTTACCCTCCCATTTCCCCTTTAGTTAGCTATATATATTTCTTGTCAGGATATTTTATATGTCGTGAGCAAGTCTCACTTGAGTTTAAGTCACAGAGAGCACAGTGTGTGGTGAGCCTGCCCAGAGCGCTCACAGTATCAGTTTACATATATATCTATGTGTGGGTGTGTGCAAGCACCAAGATTCATCAGAGAATTTACTGTGACTATTATTAATTTACAGAGAGTATTATTATTATATATATATATATATTGGTAGTAAACCAGATATTGGTATGTTGATCTCTATAATCTATTGATATAAATGCCTGTGGATTGATCTCTATGATCTATTGATATATATGCCTGAAATTTGATTACTGATTTATATATGACATGACTGTGTACTGAATAATATCATATACGTGGAGTGATTGCCAGTGATATCTCTGTGAGAGAAAGTATAGATATAAAGAAAAGTTCAGTGATCAAGTGAGTGCATTCACAGTAAATATTATTAAGAATAGAATAATCTTTTGGTACGGTGGAAAGTCACTGTGAGAGTATTGTGAATAAGATGTTGATCGTGAGGCCAGTGAAATTATAAGTAAGCCATGTGAATGTTGAATAGTGTTTTGGAAAAAGTTAAATAAACGGGGATCGTGACAGAATAAGAAACAAGTACTAGTCTGTTCCCACGATCGCGAGGGTCCCGTCAGCTGAGTCTGACAGGTGACGCGTGGCGCTGCCGATGTTGCCATATTGGTGCGCTCTAGAATATTATGCTATGAATGGAGCAATTGTCATATTTATTCCTGATACATTGATGCATATATATTTCTCGTTGTCTTTAAGTAAAATACCAAAACTCTTTGGTGTTTGATATCATCCCCTCCATTTATCTTGTGACCGTTTAACGAAGTAAAGCTGAGTGACCTGCCTGATACCATATTATTGGAATTGCTCTTGCCACAATTACACCTGACCACTGCAGTGTTACTGGCCACCTAAAAAAACCAGTTGGCGACCTTGAAGGCTGTGTAAGAGTTCGGTGTCGGGGCGGGCCACAGATTGAGGGAACGATCTGTGCCCTCACTCATCTTACAATCTAAAGGCCAGTTGTGAGACCGACTGGGGTACTCTCCGAGGCGAGCAGTGGAGCCTACAGGATTGAGGGAAGACCCGCCGAACGACGGTGAGTAAGGGTTATTGTCGGAGCAACCACCTGGAAAGGAGATCCAGTCTACCTTTGCTTTAACCCTTCACTAACGAGAACACCGTGAAACCCCGACATTGGCGACCTTGCCAGGATCAAGAGCAAGATCAAGGTGGTAATTGTGGTATTAAATATCAGGCCTAGGTTTTCACTCATTGTCACAAGATGGAGGGTGATAAAGTAGCCAGGTTTATAGACACGAGAGACGAGCAAGTACTGGAGGAGTGCACCAAGGCACAGTTGCAGACGATCGCCGACCACTTTGGGATCAAGTTGAGAGCTTCCAAAGTGGGAGAGAGAAGACTTGAGATCATGGCTCAGCTCAAGGCACGTGATGAAGCCTTAGGAGAGGAACGGCCACAAACACCTGCCAGTGGAGGAGAGAACTTGAGTACCGGTGGCAGCAGCCGGGGATCCAGTGGCAGCAGGCACAGTATCAAGCTAGAAATAATGAAGATGCAGATAGAAGCACAGCTGCGCAAGGAAGAGCGCGAACAAGAAGCACAGCTGAGGCGCGAGGAAGCAGAGCGAGAAGCACAGCTGCGCAGAGAAGAAAGAGAAGCGCAGCTGAGGCGCGAGGAAGCAGAGAGAGAAGCACAGCTGCACCGAGAAGAAAGAGAGGCACAAGCACAGCTGCGCAGAGAAGAACGAGAAGCACAGCTGAAGGAGCGCGAGATAGACGCTAGGACGAAGCTGCAGGAGGTTGAAGCGAACAAGGAGATTGAGCTGAAGCGAGCTGAGCTAGGACTAGTTCCAACTGCCCCACCACAACAGCAGGAGGACCGCCGAGTGAGAGAGAGGGATTTGCCCGTCTTCGTGCCTAATGAGGCTGAGGGCTTTCTTCGAGCACTTCGAAAGGGTCGCTACGTTGAAGAAGTGGCCGAGGGCAGAGTGGGCGGAGCTAGTTCAAGGAAGGCTCACTGGTGAAGCTCGTGAAGCTTACAACATGCTCGACCTCCAGGAGTGTACCAACTATGATGCAGTAAAACGGGCCGTGCTCCATTCGTTCAAGCTGACGCCGGAGTGCTATAGGAAAAGTTTAGAGAATGTACCCGATCGCCAGGAAAATCGTATGCGGAGACGGCGAGGGACATGGAAAGGAAATTCTTGAAATGGCTGGAGTCAGAAGGAGCAAGGTCGGCTGAACAGATCAAGAGGCTAATGGTCATGGAAAAATTCATGTCCGTGCTCTCTCCCGAGATTAGGGTGAGAGTAAAGGAAGCGGACATCAAGGACCCGAGAGCCGCAGCCGATCGAGCAGACATGCTAGAGGAAGCTTTACGTCCATGTCGAGAGGGACAGCACCGACCGCCCGCATTCTCCAGTTATGGGAGGAATAATAGAAGGTCGGACGGTTGGAGGACAGGACCGAGTTATCCTAAGTCCTACCCCTCAAATGGAGACAGCAGAGGACAGAAGAGTGCTGTGGAACCGCCGAAGAAGTCACCAAGGGAGAGCTCAAGAGATCTTGTTATCGTCACGGCCGGAGAAGCTGAGCATGAGTCTTTGGAAGGCGCAAGAGGAGTCCGCGGAAGAAGAAGGATCCGTTGTTTCAACTGCGGGTTAATAGGACACATGGCGCGCGAATGCAGACGTCCTAAGCAGCGGGGTTACGTTGCTTTTGTACGGGTAGAGGACCAGTTAGCCGAAGGAGTGCGGGATGGATCCGTACGTAGGAAGAAGGAGGCTAACCCATTCGTGCGTGAGGGAACTGTAAGGGTGGGGGACGCAGACCCTATCCCGGTAATGATGCTGAGAGATACTGGGGCGGAATTTACCCTGGTGAGCAGAACCCTTTTCCCTGAGTGTCACGACAATACCTGTGTGGGTGAGGCAAGTGTGACCACTGTGGGAGGCCCAGTGCAGATGCCCCTACACCAGGTAACCCTGAGTTCGGTTTATGGATGCCAAACCCTAGTAGTGGGGGTCTGTGCGACAATGCCCACGAGGGAGGCACAGGTCATTTTGGGAAATGACGCGTGTGGAGGACGTGTCCTACCGAAGCTTGTGAAGGACGAGGAGTGCTTGGAGCACTACAGGAAGAAAGGCGGAGTGTTCGACGCCTGTGGGGACGAGAAAGGAACCGCCATGGAGGCGTTCCCTGTCTGTGCTGTAACTCCGAGGCAGTGCGAAGGACAAGGAGGACGTGGATCTGATAAGGCCGACGAGGAGACGTCCGCCGGCCTGGGAAATGATCACCTCGTCATGGAACCAGGAGAACGAGTGGAGGGCGAAGGCAGCCCAGAAGGTGAGGTACAGGTGACCCTCACCGGTTCTCCGGGGATGAACCGCACTCATCTCGAGGAGCTGCAACAGGCAGAATTCCCCAATTTAATCCAGTGAGGCAAATGAAGGATGTGATGGTCCTGAGAAGCCCACTCACTTTAACAGGCATAAAGGCATACTAATGAGGCAGTGGAGACCTGTGAGGATAGAGGCCGGAGAGGCATCTCTAAGTACAAGACAGCAGGTAGTGTTGCCGGCCCAGTGTAGAGCGACAGTGTTGGATCTGTTGCACGCTGTTGACTCTGCGGGTCACCTAGGGGTGACCACGATGCGACGTTCAACGTCGAGAGAAGTGGCTGGGCAACTACAACATCTTTTCTCTTGGGTGAGGAGGCCCAGGGAAAATCAGGCTGACAGTGGAATTATGTTCCGGTCTGAGTGTGTCAGACGAACAATGATAAATCAGGGAGTGATGCAGATTCGGTCGTCGCCCTACCGATCGCAGTCGAAGGGGGCGGTCGGAAGATTCCACTCCACCTCAGAGACAACTCTGAGAATGTTCTGCGTAGAGCAGGAAGACGAGTGGGAAGAGACAGCGGGCCCTGTTTTGTTGGCAATTTGCAAAGCAGTGGCAGAACCGTTAAAATTCTCACACTTCCAGCTGGTGAACGGACGTGAGGTGTGGAACCCTCGGTCCGCATAAATATGCCAAACATCCCTAATTCGACGCTTGAACCATATTTTGGAATCAAATTCTGGCTCTCTGCACGTATTCGCAGTTTGAAATTACTACTTTTTATATAAAAAATATGCGAATTACAGAAAGCGTCGATAATTCACATTTTGCCCAAACCCCCCTGCAGTTTTCAAAATATCCCAAACATCCCAAATTTGACCCTTGAGCCAAAATATACCAATTACTGAGCGCGTCGATGGGTCACATTTTGCCCAAACCCACCCAGCAGTTTTCAAAATATCCCAAACGTCCCAAATTCGAAGCTTGAGGCATATTTGGGAGCCAAATTATGGCTCTCTGCACATATTCGCAGTTTGAAATTTCGAATTTTTATACCGAAAATATGCCAATTACTAAGAGCGGTGATGGGTCACATTTTGCCCAAACCCACCTGCAGTTTTTAAATATATCACAAACATACCAAAGTCGACCTTGAGCCAAATTTTGGAGCCAAATTCTTGCTGTCTGCACGTATTTACAGTTTTAAATTAAGACTTTTTATTCCGAAAATGTGCCAATTACTGAGAGCGGCGATGGATCACATTTAGCCTAAACCCTCCCTGCAGTTTTCAAAATATCCCAAACATCCCAAATGGGGTGCTTGAGCCATATTTTGTAGCCAAATTCTGGCTTTCTGCACGTATTCGCAGTTTGAAATTATTACTTTTTATACCGAAAATATGCCAATTACTGAGAGCGGCGATAGGTCACATTTTGCCCAATCCCCTCTGCAGTTTAAAATATATCACAAACATCCCAAATTCGACCTTGAGCCATATTTTGGAGGCAAATTCTGGCTCTCTGCACATATTCGCAGTTTGAAATTTCGAATTTTTATACCGAAATATGCCAATTACTAAGAGCGGTGATGGGTCACATTTTGCCCAAACCCACCTGCAGTTTTTAAATATATCAGAAACATCCCAAATTCGACCCTTGATCCAAATTTTGGAGCCAAATTCTTGCTGTCTGCACGTATTTGCAGTTTAAATTACGACTTTTTATTCCGAAATGTGCCAATTACTGAGAGCGGCGATGGATCACATTTAGCCTAAACCCTCCTGCAGTTTTCAAAATATCCCAAACATCCCAAATGGTGCTTGAGCCATATTTTGTAGCCAAATTCTGGCTTTCTGCACGTATTCGCAGTTTGAAATTATTACTTTTTATACCGAAAATATGCCAATTACTGAGAGCGGCGATAGGTCACATTTTGCCCAAACCCCCTGCAGTTTTAAAATATATCACAACATCATAAATTCGACCCTTGAGCCATATTTTGGAGCCAAATTCACGCTCTCAGCACGTATTCGCAGTTTGAAACTACGACATTTTATAACGAAAATACGCCAATTACTGAGAGCGGCGATAGGTCACATTTTGCCCAAACCCTCTGCAGTTTTCAAAATATCCGAAACATCCCAAATTCGACCCTTGAGCCATATTTTGGAGGCAAATTCTGGCTCTCTGCATGTATTCGCAGTTTGAAATTACTACTTTTATACCGAAAATATGCCAATTACTGAGAGCAGCGAGGGATCGCATTTTGCCTAAACCCTCCCTGCAGTTTTCAAAATATCCTAAACATCCCAACTTCGACGCTTGAGCCATATTTTGGAGCCAAATTCTGGCTCTGCACATATTCGCAATTTGAAATTACGACATTTTATACCGAAAATATGGCAATTACTGAGAGCGGCGATGGGTCACATTTTGCCCAAACCCCAACTGCGGCTTTCAAAATATCCCAAACATCCCAAATTCGACGATTGAACCATATTTTGGATCCAAATTCTGGTTCTCTGCACGTATTCGCAGTTTGAAATTACGAATTTTTATACCGAAAATATGCCAACTACTGATAGCGGCGATGGGTCACATTTTACCCAAACCTCCCCTGCAGTTTTAAAATATATCACAAATATCCCAAATTCGACCCTTGAGCCATATTTTGGAGCCAAATTCTGGCTCTCTGCACGTATTCGCAGTTTGAAATTACGACATTTTATACCGAAAATGTGCCAATTACTGAGAGCGGCGATGGGTCACATTTTGCCCAAACAATTCTGCAGTTTTCAAAATATCCGAAACTTCCTAAATTCGACCCTTGAGCCATATTTTGGAGGCAAATTCTGGCTCTTTGCATGTATTCGCAGTTTGAAATTACTACTTTAATACCGAAAATATGCCAATTACTGAAAGCAGCGATAGATCGCATTTTGTCCAAACCCTCCGTGCAGTTTTCAAAATATCCCAAACATCACAAATTCGACGCTTGAGCCTTATTTTGGAGCCAAATTCTGGCTCTCTGCACGTATTCGCAGTTTGAAATTAAGACTTTTTTTTACCGAAAATATGCCAAATACTGAGAGCGGGTATGGGTCACATTTTGCCCAAACCCACTCTGCAGTTTTCAAAGTATCCCAAACATCCCATGCGAGAGTGAGGGCTTACTCCCGCCGTTTACCCGTTGGATCTCCTCCAGTCTCCGGCAATGTTCTGGTACAGAGAAAGCTCCAACGGGTAAACGGCCGGAGTAAGCCACCGCTCTTGCATGTAGTGAACGAATTCACTACATATATTCAATCAACCAATCGTACCTCGTTAAAATAGCGAGTAATATATTGATCATGAGAGAAACCCTGTTTTTATTGCATGTTTCGACGTTTCAGCCGCATTAGAGCTGATGCGGAGGAGGCAACGGCAACTTGTCTGATTAAAGCTAAAACTGCTCTAATCCGGCTGAAACGTCGATATATGCAATAAAAACAGGGTTTCTCTCCTAATCAATATCTTACTCGCTAATTTAACGAGGTACGAATGATTGATTGAAAATAATGTATTTAATGTGAATTTGCAATAAATTACGCGTATACATCAGATTTGTCGCATATGTAACGAATTAATAACAATAAACTGACAATCCGTATCCAAGGAGAGAAACACTGATTTTATTGCATATTTCGACTTTTCAGCCGCATTAGAGCTGTTTTTGCAGTACATCTTCTTTCTGTAACATAAACGGAAAATCTGGAACATTTTAGTTAATTCTAATGAAAACACATTGATTTGTGTGATTTGAACGAATAATGGACTATCTCGTATTTCCCACGTTTTTAAGGATTGCCAGTTTATTGATATTAATTCATTACATATGCGACAAATCTGATGTATACGCGTAAATTATTGCAAAATCACATTAAATACATTATTTTCAATCAACCATTCGTACCTCGTTACAATAGCGCATAAGATATTGATTAGGAGAGAAACCCGGTTTTTTATTGCATATTTCAATGTTTCAGCCGCATTAGAGCTGATGCGGAGGAGAAAGCGGCAACTTGTCTGATTACAGCTAAAACAGCTCTAATGCGGCTGAAACGTCGAAATATGCAATAAAAACAAGGTTTCTCTCCTAATCAATATCTTACTCGCTAATTTAACGAGGTACGAATGGTTGATTGAAAATAATGTATTTAATGTGAATTTGCAATTAATTACGCGTATACATCAGATTTGTCTCATATGTAATAAATTAATAACAATAAACTGATAATCCATATCCAAGGAGAGAAACCCTGATTTTATTGCATATTTCGACGTTTCAGTCGCATTAGAGCTGTTTTTGCAGTACATCTTCTTTCTGTAACATACACGGAAAATCTGGAACATTTTAGTTAATTCTAATGAAACACATTGAATTGTGTGATTTTAACGAATAATGGACTATCTCGTCGTTTTTTCCCACGTTTAATGATTGCCAGTTTATTGTTATTAATTCATTACATATGCAACAAATCTGATGTATACTGTGACGGTGTTCCCACCCTTCTAATTCTCCCACGCCTGCTGTAAGAGTCATGTCCACTATTCCCGAGCGTTCTCTGCATTGCAGGCATCAATTGAACATGTGTGGGAGAGAACAGTATTCTCGAAGAGCCGAGAAATTTGAGAAAATGTAACATTTTGTCCTGTGGGATAGGCCCTTTAGGAAGCCAATATGGCGCTGGCAAGTCTGTTCTCCCGCCAAAACTGTGTGACGTCAGTGGCGCCAGATTGGTCACCGTCAGCGACATGGCACTGGGAGCCAATGAAAACCAACTTTGGGAAAAGTGACGTCACATAGGCATAGGGGGTCCGCCCGTGTTGGCGCCAGGCGACATCAGTCTTTCACGACACGTCCGAGAGGTAGGACGCGCGATCGGTCATCCTGTCAGAGTGACGGATTTACCGAACTCCGGTGGATTTAAGCGTCTCCAGTTGTTGGCACGCACTCTGTGAGGTCTTCCTGCAACCCAGAATTGGCTCAGATAAGGAATTGACAGAATATTGAGCAACAAGTGCTCAGGGGACAGGTGCGTTGCAAGAAGTGGGCCGGGCATCGACGTGTGTCGTCGTTGGCAGTTCACCAGTATAAGAGGCAGCTTAGTGGCCGGGCCACCCACCGTGAGTGAACCAGGTTGACAACCTTGTCAACCAGGTTGAACGTGTGATCGACGATCCTGTCAAGTTTGACAGTAACCCCACCTTCGTGGAACCCTACGAGTCAACAGTTGGATGCAAGCACGTCGAGAAGTCTTCCCAAATACCTAGCGATATATCTAGACGACGAGGGAATTGACAGTGTTGTGAGCTTCAAGAGCTCTGAAGTCGGGTGCTGTGCGTGTGTCGTCCGGGACGGCTGATAACTTCAGTGACTTCGTAGTGGTGAGAGGCAGTTACTCTGGGAGTACAGTGACAAGGGCTAATTGGGAAACGTACGACGACCGCCGAGACGTAGGCTGGCTGCCGTAGTTGGGAGGAAAGTTGACGGCCAGGAGACCGACTTCGACCCTGCGACGTACTGTAGAGGACGGAGCACGGACCTGCTGTGTACAGAAGCGGCGAGACGCGACATCCTAAGGCGTGGGGCTTGTGTTTCTGGATGAACGAGGCGAGAGCCTGGACCAGGAGCTACAACCCAACTGTCATCCTAGGATAGGTGAAGTAGGTGTTTACAGTTCCCTCCCATTTCCCCTTTAGTTAGCTATATATATATATTCTTGTCAGGATATTTTATATGTCGTGAGCAAGTCTCACTTGAGTTTAAGTCACAGAGTGCACAGTATGTGGTGAGGCTGCCCAGAGCGCTCACAGTATCAATTTACATATATATCTATGTGTGGGTGTGTGCAAGCACCGAGATTCATCAGAGAATTTACTGTGACTATTATTATTGATCTGTGATTATTATTATTATATATTGGTAGTGAACCAGATATTGGTGTATTGATCTCTATAATCTATTGATATAAATGCCTGTGGATTGATCTCTAATCTATTGATATAAATGCCTGTTGATTGATCTCTATAATCTATCAATATAAATGCCCGTGTGTTGATCTCTATAATCTATCAATATAAATGCCTGTGTGTTGATCTCTATGATCTATTGATATATATATGCCTGAAGTTTGATTATGATTTATATATGACATGATTGTGTACTGAATAATCTCATATACGTGAAGTGATTGCCAGTGATATTCTCTGTGAGAGGAAGTATAAATATAAAGAAAAGTTCAGCGATCAAGTGAGTGCATTCACAGTAAATATTATTAAGAAGAGAGTAATCTTTTGGTACGATGAAAAGTCACTGTGAGAGTATTGTGAATATAGATGTTGATCGTGAGGCCAGTGAAATCATAAGTAAGCCATGTGAACGTTGAATAGTGTTTTGGAAAAAGTTAAATAAACGGGGATCGTGACAATTAGAAAACAAGTACTAGTCTGTTCCCACGATCGCGAGGGGCCCGGTCAGCTGAGTCTGACAGGTGACGCGTGGCGCGGCCGATGTTACATACCAGTGCGCTTCAAATTATTATGCTATGAATGGAGCAATTGTCATATATTATTCTGATACATTGATGCATATATATTTCTCGTTGTCTTTTNGCAGCCTACAAAGCCTGCCCAAGTCAGCGCAACTTCACAGATCCTTCGGGCCATCCGCTGCAAATTACAGCAAGCGCCAGCGATGTTCCAACACTATTGGCTCCAGCTCTACTCCCAGATACAGACGCAGCGGATACAGCAATTTAAGGGGAATGTATGACGGCATCAAGCAGGCCCTCGGCCCATCCAGAGGAAGACTGCTCCTCTGAAATCTGCCACTGGCGAGGTGATTCAGGACCAGACACTGCAGCTGAAGCGCTGGGTCGAGCACTACTCTGAGCTATACGCCAGGGACAATGTGGTCACCGAAGACGCCCTGAACGCCATTGAGTGTCTGCCTGTTCTAATGGAGCTCGACAGCGAACCGACCCTCGACAGAACTCAGTGATGCCCTAGACTCCCTTGCTCCTGGTAAAGCTCTGGCAAAGATGGCATTCCTGCTGAGAACTTGAAGTGTTGCAGAGGTAGCCTGCTCATGGAGCTGCATGAAATTCTCTGCCTCTGCTGGGAGAAGGAGAGGTGCCACAGGACATGAGGGATGCCAACATCGTCCACGCTGTATAAGAATAAAGGTGACAGGGGCGACTGCAACAACTACCGTGGAATCTCCCTCCTCAGTACTGTCGGAAAGCTGTTTGCTCGAGTCGCATTGAAGAGGCTTCAAGTACTTGCAGAGAGAGTCTATCCAGAATCACAATGCGGATTCAGAGCTGACAGGTCCACAATCGACATGGTCTTTTCCCTCAGACAACTGCGGGAGAAATGCAGGGAACAGAAGCAGCCACTCTTCATAGCCTTCATAAATCTGACGAAGGCCTTTGACCTCGTCAGCAGGGATGACCTGTTCAAGATCCTTCCCAAGATCGGATGCCCACCGCATCCGAGCCTTTGACATCCGAAGTGGGAGTAAAGCAGGGCTGCGTACTGGCTCCAACCCTATTCGGGATTTTCTTCGCAGTTATGCTGCGGCACGCCTTCGGATCTGTCATGGAAGGCATTTACCTCTGGACCAGGTCGGATGGAAAACTCTTTAACCTCGCCAGGCTGAGAGCCAAGACGAAGGTTCGGCTGAGGTGTCTGCGCGACTTCCTTTTTGCCGACGACGCAGCAGTCACTGCCCACTCAGCCGAAGACCTCCAACGGCTCATGACCCGCTTCAGCGAGGCCTCTCAGGCTTTCGGACTCACCATCAGCCTGAAGAAAACACAAGTCATGGGACAAGGAGTGGACTCCCCACCTGACATCGGCATCTCCGATTCCAAACTGGAAGTCGTTCACGACTTCGTGTACCTGGGCTCCACAATCTCTGACTCCCTCTCTCTTGATACGGAGCTAAACAAACGCATCGGTAAGGCATCTACTACCATGTCCAGACTGACAAAGAGAGTGTGGGCCAACAATAGGCTGACTGAGTATACTAAGATTCAGGTTACAGAGCCTGTGTCCTGAGCACTCTCCTTTATGGCAGTGAGTCTTGGACACTCCGCGCCCGTCAGGAAAGACAGCTGAATGCCTTCCACATGCGCTGCCTTCGACACATCTTGGACATCACCTGGCAGGACAAGGTGACAAACAACAACGTCTTGGGGAGAGCAAGAATCATCAGCATGTACACAATGCTGAAAAAGAGACGAATGCGCTGGCTCAGGCACGTTGTGCGAATGGGCGACGGCAGGATCCCCAAGAATCTCCTGTACGGAGAGTTGATGCAGGGAAAGCGTCCAACAGGCAAGCCCCAGCTACGGTACAAAGACGTATGCAAGAGGGACCTGAAAACCATGGACGTCGATCTTGCTATATGGGAGACACTGGCTGCAGATCGTTCAGCCTGGAGGCAGTCTGTTCAAAGAGGTCTCTCCAAGTTCGAGGAGTCACTTGCCAAGGAATCGGAGGCAAAGAGACAGAGAAGGAAAGCCAGTAGCTAGGAAGACAGACCAGAATCGGACTTCGTTTGTGCTCGGTGTGGGATGGACTGCCACTCTAGGATTGGCCTCATCAGTCACACCAGACGCTGCACCAGGATTGACAACCAGAGCGCAACTCCATAGTCTCCCGAGACTGAAGGATGCCTACTACTACTAGCAGTACCGGCCATGCGTTGCTGAGCCACAGCAACCTTCTCTGTCCCACAGTCCTCACCGTTTGTTACCCTTCACTCGTTTCCTCGGCCTCAAAACCATTCCCCACTCCACTATCTCCTCTTCCTTCCCACCATGCCCCACTCCCCTGTCCCTTTCTCCTCCCCACAATTCTCCATTCCCCATCCCCTCGTCCCCACCATCCCCAACTTCCCTGTCCCCTCATCCTTCACCACCATTTCCCTCTCCCTTGTCCCCTCGTCCTCCACACCATCTCTCATTTCTTTCCCTTACCATCCCCACCATTCCCCACTCCCTCGTCGATGCCTTCCCAAATGGTCTGATGTTCCCTTCAGAAAATTGGGAACATCAAGTGATCTAATGTTCCCTCACTGAAATATAAGAAAAACAGTTAAAAATGAAATGAAAAAATTAAAAAATGTAAAAATAAACTATACTCACGAAATGTACGGTCTGGTAAAAACATAGCTCAATTCCAACACAATTCACACAGAACAATTTAATCAAAATGAAAATAAATCAAAAATCTATGAAAATTCAATTATCAATGCAATCAGAAACATTGAATTGGAATAAAATATATCTAGTATAGCATGTGTGTTCTCTCACATGCAACAGATGGCGCTGTTTTTCAAGAAAAGCATGTTTTACCTGTCCAGGTGTGGCATCAATACTTATACTTGCGAAATGAATGGTATGGTAAAATCACAGCTCAATTCCAACACAATGTCACACAAAAGACTTCACAAAAAATTAAATAAATCGAAATCTATGAAAATAAAATTTATCAATGCAATCAGAAACATTGAAATGGAATTCGTGACATATTTAGTATAGCGTACATATTTCCTTTATGTGCAACAGATGGCGCTGTTTTTTAAACACTCATGTTTTTAGCTGTCAAAGGGGTGGCATCTATATAGTAGGTACATAAAAAGACCCGCCCTTTCGAATGCAACGTTGTGTCAAAATTTCAAAGGAACTGGTGAAGAAATTTCGGAGATTACACCTTGTGTTGCTATTACGTCCAACAGATGGCGCTGTTATTCAAAAAAGCATGTTTTTTTTCTGTCACAAGTGAGGCATGTATATAGTAGATATATAAAAAGACGCGCCTATTCGAATGCAACGTTGTGTCAAAATTTCATAGCAATCGGTAAAGAGGTTTCGAAGATTTCACTTACATGAAAAACACGGTTTTTCAGAAAAAGTATGTTTTTTACCGTCACAGGCGTGACATCTATATAGTATGTATAAAAAAAAAACCTGCTTGGATGCGAATGAAACGTTGTGTGAAAATTTCAGAGCAATCGGTGAAGAACTTTCGGAGATTAGCGATTTTGTACAACGAACATTTTGTATTTATATATATATATATATATATATATATATATATATATATATATATATATATATATATATATATATATATATATATATATATATGCAGAAAAACCACAAAGAAATGGAGAAGAGAGATGAACGTTTCGACTCGCGAAAGTCATTGTCAACATCAGACTGATGTTGACAACGACTTTCGCGAGTCGAAACGTTCATCTCTCTTCTCCATTTCTTTGTGGTTTTTCCGCATACAAATGATCAGTGTTTAGTGATCGTCAATTGCATATATATATATATATATATATATATATATATATATATATATATATATATATATATATATATATATATATATATATATATGTCGGGGTGTTCACTGTTCGTGTTTGTGAAGGGTTAAAGCAACGGTAGACTGGATCTCCTCTCGAGGTGGTTGCTCTGACAATAACCCTTACTCACTGTCGTTCTACGGGTCTTCCCTCGATCCTCTAGGCGCCACTGCACGCCCTAGGAGAGTACCCCCAGTCGATTTCACAACCGGCCTTAAGTTGTGAAATGAGTGGAGACACAGATTATTCCCTGAATCTGTGGCCCGCCCCGGCACAGAACTATCACACAGCCTTCAAGGTCGCCAACTGGTGTTTCTCTCTGAGACAATAATACATGCAGCCCAGGAGAAACTCAGAGGAAAAACAAGGGCAGAGCTACTCAGACCTAGAACACAAGCAGTGGAAGACAAGAGATGGATTCTTCCAACCCTTTTCTTGCCAGGCCTTGCAGCACAGCTTAAGAGAAAACTCCAGGAAGTATGGACATGGATGAGGGAAACGTACAGTGAACATCCATCCTGGGTAAAATTCCCACAAAACCCTCCCATGATCGCCTGGAGGCGAGGTAAGTCTATAAAGGACCACCTTGTTAGAGCAGCGGTGCAGGTAGATCATCTCAACCGAACTGGGGGAGAGGACCAGGTTCAGGTTACAGTTAAAAAGAAATGAAACTTACAGACCCTAACCTAACCTGACACAGGCTTGGAGTGCGACCTGCGTGGAAGCGGAGTATGCAGAGTGGTTAGGCGGGGCCTACAAGTACATGTAACAGCAGTGGTGAGGTGTAATTGTGGTAAGAGCAATTTCAAGTAGTATGGTCTCAGGCAAGTAATTATTTCTGTCACTCTGTCTTACTTCCTTACACAGTCACGACATCAATGGAGGGGATGATATCAAACACCAAAGAGTTTTGGTATTTTACTTAAAAGACAACGAGAAATATATATGCATCAAAAAACATATCAGGATCATTGTATAACAGCTGCTCAATCCGCAGCAAAATAATCTGGGTGCACCGATATGGCAACATCCGGCAGCCCCTCGCGTCACCTGTCAGATATCAGCTGATCGGGGCCCTCGCGACCGTGAGAAAAGACTAGTACTTGTTTTCTAATTCTGTCACGATCCCCGTTTATTTAGCTTTTCGCAAAACATTGTATTTAACATTCACATGACATGCTTATGATTCCACTGGGTTGCGATACACCACTTCACTGGCCTCACGATCAATATCTTATTCACACTGCACTCACAGTGACTTTTCACCGTACCAAAAGATTACTCTATTCTTAATAATATTTACTGTGAATGCACTCGCTTGATCACTGAACATATCTTTAAATCTACACTTCCTCTTAAAGATTTATCACTGGCCATCACTTCACGTATATGATGTTATTCAGTACACAGGCATGTCATAGATAAATCATTAATCAAATTACAGGCGTTTATATATATATAAATCATGGAGACCAATACACAGGCATTTATATATGTAAATCATGGAGATCAATACACAGGCATTTATATCAATAAATCATGGAGATCAATACACAGGCATTATATCAACAAATCATGGAGATCAATACACAGGCATTTATATCAATAAATCATGGAGATCAATACACAGGCATTTATATCAATAAATTCTAGGCTCATAGTCTAACACCAAATCTGGTTTACTACTAATATATATAATAATAATAATCACAGGAAATGAATTGTAGTCACAGTAAATTCCTTAATGAATCCTGGTGCTTGCACACACCCACACATAGATATATGTGTAAACTGATACTGTGAGTACTCTGGGTAGCCTCACCACACACTGTGCTCTCTGTGACTTAGACTCAGGTGAGACTTGCTCACGACATATAAAATATTCTGACAAGTATCTATAGCTAACTAAAGGGAAATAGGAGGGTAACTGTAAACACCTACTTCACCTATCCTAGGATGACAGTTGGGTTGTAGCTCCTGGTCCAGGCTCTCGCCTCGTACACCCTCCTGAAATACAAGCCAACGTCATATGCTTTTCGCGTCTCGCCGCTTTCTGTACACTGCAGGTCCGTGCTTCCCTTACAGTACGTCGCCAGTTGAAGTCGGTCTCCTGGCCGTCAACTTTCCTCCCAACTACGGCAGCCAGCCTACGTCTCGGCGGTCGTCGTACATTTCCCAATTAGTCCCTTGTCACTACTCCCAGAGGAACTGCCTCTCACCACTATGAAGTCACTGTGAAGTTATCAGCCGTCCCAGACGATACTGCTTAAGCTCCACACGCACAGCACCCGACTTCAGAGCACTTGAAGCTCACTACACTGTCAATTCCCTCGTCGTCTAGGTATGTCACTAGGTATTTGAGAAGACTTCTCGACGTGCTTGCATCCAACTGTTGACTCGTAGGGTTCCACGAAGGTGGGGTTACTGTCAAACTTGACAGGATCGTCAATCACACGTTCAACCTGGTTGACAAGGCGGTCAACCCGGTTCACTCACGGCGGAATGGCCCAGCCACTAAACTGTCTCCTATTCTGGTGAACTGTCAAGGACGTTGCACACGTCGATGCCCGGCCCACTTCTTGCAACGCACCTGTTCCAGAGCACTTGTTGCTCAAATATTCTGTCAATTCCTTATCTGAGCAACATCTGGGTTGCAGGAAGACCTCACAGAGTGCGAGCCAACAACAGGAGACGCTTATTATCCACCGGAGCTCGGTAATCAGTCACTCAGACAGGATGACCGGTCGCACGTCCTGCCTCTCGGATGCGTCATGTGAGACTGATGGCGTGAAGGCGCCACCACGGCTCGACCCCCTTGCCTATGTGACGTCACATTTTCCAAAGTAGGTTTTCATTGGCTCCCAGTGCCACGTCGCTGACGGTGACCAATCTGGCGACACTGACGTCACACAGTGGAGAAGCGGAAGAGAGTCAGTTTCAGGGCAATGTACTCGAACATAGATGGGATCACAAGTAAGGCAAGTGAACTAAGGGAAAGAGCACAAGAAGTGAACCCAGATGTAATCGGACTCACTGAAACAAAACTCTCTGGAATCATAACGAATGCCGTGTTTCCCCAGGAGTACACAGTAAAAAGGAAAGAGAGGGAAGGTAGGGGAGGAGGCGGAGTGGCCCTACTCATGAGAAAGGAATGGAATTTTAAGGAGATGGCTATCCCGGGCTGTGAGGGATTCAGAGACTACATAGCAGGCACCATGACAATGGGAGGACCAAGGATAGTCGTAGCAGTAATATATAACCCTCCACCAAATGACAGAAGACCCAGTCAAGAGTACGAAAACAACAACATGGCAGTTAACACTATAATTGAGAGGGCAGCCTCTGCTGCCTGTAGAAATAGATCCCACCTGCTCATCATGGGGGACTTCAATCACGGAAGGATTGATTGGGAGAACAAGGAACCGCATGGAGGCGAGGATACGTGGAGAGCCAAACTACTGGAGGTGGTGACTAGAAACTTCTTAACCCAGCATGTCAGAGAACCCACAAGGATGAGAGGACATGACGAACCAGCGAGACTCGACCTGGTCTTCACCCTGAACGACTCTGACATAAGAGAAATCGGTTTTGAGGCCCCAGTAGGAATGAGCGATCACAGTGTATTGGTGTTTGAGTACCTGATTGAAGAAGGGTTATTGAACTCGAGGAGGGATACCGAAACCAAAAGGTTAGCATACCGAAAGGGAAACTATGAGGAGATAAGGAATTCCTAACAGATATAGCATGGGAAACAGAGCTCAGGGAAAAGACGGCCCAAGATATGATGGACTACATCACGAAAAAATGTAAGGACGCAGCAAACAAGTTTGTCCCAGCCCAAAAGGAAAACAGTGAAATGAAGATGAGAAACCCATGGTTTAATCAGAGATGTAGGCTAGCTAAGCAGCAAAGTAAAAGGGCATGGAGAAACTATAGGAATAACAGGACACTGGAGAGCAGAGAAAGATACCAGAATGCCAGGAACGAATATGTCAGAATGAGAAGAGAGGCAGAAAGACAATACGAAAATGACATCGCAAGCAAGGCAAAGACTCAGCCTAAATTGCTGCATAGCCACATCAGGAGAAAAACAACAGTAAAGGAACAGGTTATGAAATTAAGGATAGGGGCAGAAGGATTCACTACAAACGACAAGGAAGTGTGTGAGGAACTGAATAAGAAATTCCAAGAGGTCTTCACCTTAGAGCAAGGAGAAATCCCAGAGATAAGAGAGGGAATAGCTAACCAGGAACCACTGGAAGAGTTTGAGATTACCAGCGGTGAAAAGGCTTACTAGAGTTGGATGTGACAAAGGCTATAGGCCCAGATGGAATCTCCCCTTGGATACTAAAGGAAGGAGCAGAAGAACTGTGCCTCCCACTCTCCATAGTGTATAACAAATCACTGGCAACAGGGGAACTGCCAGAAATTTGGAAAGCAGCTAACGTAGTCCCGATATACAAGAAAGGGGATAGACAGGAGGCACTGAACTACAGGCCAGTGTCCCTAACCTGCATACCATGCAAGCTGATGGAGAAGATTGTGCGAAGAAAGCTAGTGGAGCACCTGGAGCGAAAGAACTTTGTAACACAGCATCAACATGGATTCAGGGATGGCAGGTCCTGCCTCACAGGGTTACTTGAATTCTACGACCAGGCAACAAAAATAAGGCAAGAGAGAGAAGGGTGGGCAGACTGCATATTTTTGGATTGTCAGAAAGCCTTTGATACAGTGCCACACAAGAGGCTAGTGAAAAAGCTGGAGATGCAGGCTGGAGTGAAAGGGAAGGTACTCCGTTGGATACAGGAGTACCTAAGCAACAGGAGACAACGAGTCAGTGTGAGGGGTGAGGTCTCAGATTGGCGAGACGTTACGAGTGGAGTCCCGCAGGGGTCAGTCCTTGGACCTATACTGTTTCTGATATATGTAAATGATCTCCCAGAGGGTATAGAATCGTTTCTCTCAATGTTTGCCGATGATGCAAAAATTATGAGGAGGATTGAAACGGAGGACGATAGTAGGAGGCTACAGGATGACCTAGACAGACTGAGTGAATGGTCCAACAAATGGCTGTTGAAGTTCAACCCGAGTAAATGCAAAGTAATGAAACTAGGCAGTGGAAACAGGAGGCCAGACACAGGATACAGAATAGGAGGTGAAGTACTTAATGAAACGAACAGAGAGAAAGATCTAGGAGTTGATATCACACCAAACCTGTCTCCTGAAGCCCACATAAAAAGAATAACGTCTGCGGCATATGCGAGGCTGGCTAACATCAGAACAGCGTTCAGGAACCTGTGTAAGGAATCATTTAGAATCTTGTACACCACATATGTTAGACCAATCCTGGAGTACGCGGCTCCAGCATGGAGCTCGTACCTTGTCAAGCACAAGATGAAGCTGGAAAAAGTCCAAATGTATGCCACTAGACTAGTCCCAGAACTAAGAGGCATGAGTAACGAGGAAAGGCTGCGGGAAATGCACCTTACGACACTGGAAGACAGAAGAGTAAGGGGAGACATGATCACAACCTACAAAATCTTCAGAGGAATCGACCGGGTAAACAAGGATAAACTATTCAACACTGGTGGGACGCGAACAAGGGGACACAGGTGGAAACTGAGTACCCACATGAGCCACAGAGACGTTAGAAGGAACTTTTTCAGTGTCAGAGTAGTTAACGGATGGAATGCATTAGGCAGTGATGTGGTGGAGGCTGGCTCCATACACAGTTTTAAATGTAGATATGATAGAGCCCAGTAGGCTCAGGAATCTGTACACCAGTTGATTGACAGTTGAAAGGCGGCCAAAGAGCCAAAGCTCAACCCCCGCAAGCACAAATAGGTGAGTACAAATAGGTGAGTACAGTTTGGTGGGAGAACAGACTCGCCAGCGCCATTTTGGCTTCCTAAAGGGCCTATCCCACAGGCCAAAATATTCTTCTTTCATAAATTTCTCTGCTCAGCGAGAATACTATTCTCTCCCACATATGTTCAACTGATGCCTGCAACGTAGAGAACGCTCGGGAATAGTGGACATGACTCTTACAGCAGGCGTGGGAGAATTAGAAGGGGGGGGGAACACCATCACATACCCCTCCCCTTAAAATAAGAGTCATGTCTGGTTAGTGTCAGCGGGACTAAGCATCTGCGACTACTTGGTCCTTGCCACTATAAAGGTTCACTTCCAGCCAGTATTGCAGCCGCAAATGTGTGACACTCCTCATGTGTCTGCAGACCGTCTTTAAGGTCATCCTTGGCGTCCACTGCTTATCCATTACGGACTGAGGGCTCCCACCTCGTGTCCGTTCACCAGCTAGAACTGTGAGAAAATTAACGGTTCTGCCACTACTTGACGAACGACCAACAACACGGGGTCCACCGTTTCTTCCCATTCGTCTTCCTGCCCTGTGCAGAACGTTCTCAGAATCGTTTTTCGAGATGGAGTGGACTCTTCCGATCGCCCCCTTCGACTGTGATCGGTAGGGCGACGACCGAATCTGCATCACTCCCCAACTCGTCGTTGTTCGTCTGACACATTCAGACCGGAATATATTTCCATGTCAGCCTGATTTTCCCTGGGCCTCCTCGCCCAAGAGAAAAGTTTGTTGTAGCTGCCCGGCCACTTCTCTCGACGTTGAACGTCGCATCGTGGTCACCCTAGGCGACTCGTCAGAGTGCAACGGACTCAACACTGCCGCTCTGCACTTGGCTGGCAACGCTACTTGGTCTCTTGTACCTGGAGAGCTTTTCCGACCTCCATCCTTACAGGTTTACACTGTCTTACTAACATGCCTTCTTGCCTGTAAAAGTGAGTAGCTTTCTCGGGACCAACACGTCCTCCTTTGACCCTTACAAATCAACTTGGGGGATTCTGCCTGCCGCACCTCCTCGAGACGAGTGCGGTCCACCCTGGAGAACCGGTGAGGGTCACCTGTACCTCACCATCTGGGCTGCCTCGCCTCCACTCGCTCTCTGGGTTCCATAACGAGGTGATCATATCCCAGGCCGTCGGACGTCTCCTCGTCGGCCTTATCAGATCCACGCCCTCCTCGTCCTCACACTGCACTGCCTCGGAATTACAGCACAGACAGGGAACGCCTCCATGGCGATTCCTTTCTCGTCCCCGCAGGCGTCGATCACTCCGCTTTCTTCTCGAAGTGCTCCAAGCACTCCTCGTCCTTCACGAGGTTCGGGAGGACACGTCCTCCACATGCGTCATTTCCCAAGATGACCTGTGCCTCCCTTGGGCATCGTCGCACAGACCCCCACTACTAGGGTTTGGCATCCATAATCCGAACTCAAGGTCACCCGGTGTAGGGGCATCTGCACTGGGCCTCCCACAGTGTTCACACTTGCCTCTCCTACACAGGTATTCTCGTGACCCTCAGGGAAAAGGGTTCTGCTCACCAGGGTAAATTCCGCCCCAGTGTCTCTTAGCATCATTACCGGATGGGTCTGCGTCCGCCACCCTTACAGTTCCTCACGCACGAATGGGTTAGCCTCTTTCTTCCTAAGTACGGGTCCATCCCGCACTCCTTCGGCTAACTGGTCCTCTACCCGTACAAAAGCAACGTAACCCCGCTGCTTCGGGCGTCTACATTCGCGCGCTATGTGTCCCATTAACCCGCAGTTGAAGCAGCGGATCCTTCTTCTTCCCCCGGACTTCTCTTGCGCCTTCCAAAGACTCATGCTCAGCTTCTCCGGCCGTAACGATAACAAGATCTCTTGAGCTCTCCCTCGGTGACATCTTCGACTGTTCCACAGCACTCTTCTGTCCTCTGTTGTCTCCGTTCGAGTGGTAGGACCTGGGAGAACTCGGTCCTGTCCTCCAACCGTCCGACTTCTATTATTCCTCCCATAACTAGAGAATACGGGCGGTCGGTGCTGTCCTTCTCGACGTGGACGTAACGCTTCTTCTAGCATGTCTGCTCGATCGGCCGCGGCTCTCAGGTCCTTGATGTCCGCCTCCTTTACTCTCACCCTAATCTCGGGAAGAGCACGGACATGAACTTTTCCATGACCATCACCCCTTGATGTCTTCGGCCGACCTTGCTCCTTCCGACTCCAGCCATTTCAAGAATTTCCTTTCCATGTCCTCGCCGTCTCCGCATATGATTTTCCTGGAGATCGGGTACATTCTCTAAACCTCTTTCTATAGCACTCCGGCGTCAGCTTGAACGAATGGAGCACGGCCCGTTTTTACTGCATCATAGTTGGTACATTCCTGGAGGTCGAGCCATATTATAAGCTTCACGAGCTTCACCAGTGAGCCTTCCCTGAACTAGCTCCGCCCACTCTGCCCTCGGCCACTTCCTCAAAGTAGCGACCTTCTCAAAGTGATCGAAGAATCCCTCAGCCTCATCAGGCACGAGACTGGCAAATCCCTCTCTCACTCGGTGGTCTTCTTGCTGTGATGGGGCAGGTGAAGCTAGTCCTAGCTCAACTCGCCTCAGCTCAACCTCTAGCTGCTTCATCCTAGCTTCGTGCTCGCGCTCTACTCGTCTCAGCTGTGCCTCGTGCTCTTCCCCTGCGCATCTGTGCTTCTCTTTCTGCTTCTTCACGCTTCGCTGGCTCGCGTTTCGCGCTCTTCCTTGTGCAGTTGTGCTTTGTGCTTCTCTTTCTTCTGCCTGCGCAGCTGTGCTTTTTGTTCCTCTCGTTGCTGCTGGCTTCTCTCTTCTCTCTGCGCTGCTGTGCTTCTTGTTCCCTCTCGTTGTAGCTGTGCTTCTCTTCTTCCTCGCAGCTGTGCTTCTTGTTCGCACTCTTCTCTGCGCCGCTGTAATTCCAGCTGCAGCTTCATTATTTCCAGCTTAAGGCTGCGCCTGCTGCCGCTGGATCCCCGGCTGCTGCCTGCCACCGATACTCAAATTCTCTCCCACACTGGCAGGTGTCTGTGGCCGTTCCTCTCCGAAGGCTTCATCACGTGCCTTGAGCTGTGCCATGATCTCAAGTCTTCTTTCTCCCACTTTGGAAGCTCTCAACTTGATCCCAAAGTGGTCGGCGATCGTTTGCAGCTGTGCCCTGGTGCACTCCTCCAGTACTTGCTCGTCTTTCGTGTCGATAAACGGCTACTTTATCATCCTCCATCTTGTGACTGCAAGTGACAACTTAGGCCTGATATCTAATACCACAATTACACCTTGATCTTGCTCGTAATCCTGGCAAGGTCGCCAATGTCGGGGGTGTTCACTGTTCGTGTTGTGAAGGGTTAAAGCAACGGTAGACTGGATCTCCTCTCGAGTGGTTGCTCTGACAATAACCCTTACTCACCGTCGTTCTACGGTCTTCCCTCGATCCTCTAGGCGCCACTGCACGCCCTAGGAGAGTACCCCATTCGATTTCACAACCGGCCTTAAGTTTGAAATGAGTGGAACACAGATTATCCCTCATCTGTGGCCCGCCCCGCACAGAACTATCACACAGCCTTCAAGGTCGCCAACTGGTGTTTTTAGGTGTCCA
>WNGS01162886.1:0-10129 GCA_020271785.1 Procambarus virginalis
GTATGAGAGACCAGGTAGTCCGCCAGCAGCGGTGATCACTAACACCGATCCGGTACGAGGGACCAGGTAGTCCGCCAGCAATGGTGACCACTAACACCGATCCGGTATGAGGGACCAGGTAGTCTGCCAGCAGCGGGGATCACTAACACCGATCCGGTACGAGGGACCAGGTAGTCCGCCAGCAATGGTGACCACTAACACCGATCCGGTATGAGGGACCAGGTAGTCTGCCAGCAGCGGGTCACTAACACCAGTCCGGTACGAGGGACCAGGTAGTCTGCCAGCAGCGGTGACCACTAACACCGATCCGGTACAACGGACCAGGTAGTCTGCCAGCAGCAGTGACCACTAACACCAGTCCGGTACGAGGGACCAGGTAGTCCGCCACCAGCAGTCCTCACAACAACCACCTCAACACAACGTGACATCCTTTACTTTCAGTCCTTAATTGAATTCCTTTCCGCTTCACTTCAAAAGATATATATTTTTCCTCTCTGTTAATGACGAAACCGCCCATGAGCAAGTTGCATCATTCCATTGACACAGACACTGCGTGTGTCAAAACATGTCTTCCTCTCATGTGCATTTCTAACAAATCTAAATATGCTAATGTTATTTTGAATGCAAGTTCCATCAGCTGGCACAGCGTCTATGTCACCTGTCATCCCCTCACAGCCTTTAATGGAGCAGTTAGTATGCCACATTACAGTAATCTACAGAGAAACTGTCTCTTAAGTGCCATTATTGTCATGGAGTCTTTTCTTGGAGAAGTTCTTGTTACCCACTCTATTATTTGTCTTGCAGTTGGGATTCCTGGATTGCACCTGGATGGGGTTCTGGGAGTTGTTCTACTCCCCAAAAGCCCGGCCCGAGGCCAGGCTTGACTTGTGAGAGCTTGGTCCAATAGGCTGTTGCCCACAGGCCCGCAGGCCCACATATCCACCACAACCTGGTTGGTGTGATTCACTTTACTTATGCTCCGGAAATGATGTCCGACTTGGCTACATTTTAGTACTCTCTGATTTCGCTTTGTATCCAGTTTCAATGTTAATTTTTTCCTCCCTGGAAAGGAGCATGTGGAATTTGTACTTTCTTTCAGCAAGCTTGGAGGTTTGCTGGTGACTGTGTCCTCGAGAGGAACAACCCAGGAAAGGTGCAACCGTGGGGGAGATAGTGCCCTGGGACACAGTGCCCTGGAAGACAGTGCCCTGCATCATTACATTAGTCAGTGCTTAATTATCACTAACTTGTAACCATTTCATTCCCACATGGGTATTTGTGGACCCGAAGATTGCTAGTACAGGCTAGTGTGGACTCTGGTTTACCTCAGGTACACCAGACCTGATATACTGAGGGGCGCCTGACAGCTGAGTGGACAGCGCTTCGGATTCATAGTCCTGAGGTTCCGGGTTCGATCCCCAGTGGAGGCGGAGACAAATGGGGAAATTGTTTCTTTCACCCTGATGCCCCTGTTACCTAGCAGTAAATAGGTACCTGGGAGTTAGACAGCTGCTACGGGCTGCTTCCTGGGGGGTGTGTAACAAAAAGGAAGCCTGGTCGAGGACGGGCCATGGGGACGCTAAGCCCGAAATCATCTCAAGATAACCAATATACCCTTCTAGGAGAGGATGTCTCCTAGAAGGGTATATCAGGTTATTCTTGTTAGTATCTCTCCTTCACAATGTAACTCCCTTACAGTCTGTGGTTAAAACATCATGCACTGCACTTTTGCAAATTTATCTAAAAAATATAATCAGAGTTAACTGTTACCGAAGGAAAGTTCAGCAGCAACCGGGGCCGTAGTGGGGTAAGTGGGCCTTCGGGCCGCTCCAAGAAACGGCCTGTTGGCCCAAGCTCTCACAAGTAGTAAAAGAGCTCCCAGAACCCCAACCAGGTGCAATCCACACATTTGTATACGTAACGCAAAAGTTAGATACATCTAAGAGTTAGTTAATCACACTTCCTTCTCTCTCTCTCTCCTCTCCTTTCATCATCACCCTCGCTCCTTCCTTCTCCTTCCTTCGCTCCTTGCCACTCCTCCTGCCCTCCCCTAGCCAGGGGACATGAAACTAATAACATTTTATCAAAGAATGTCGTGAGGGTAAATATTGACGGGGGTTTAGCATGTGTGTCCCGAGGCAGGAATGTTTATTATAGTGATAATATGCTAGAGGGTATTTTAAGTATTTTGTTGGTGGAGTTCTTGTGGAAACTTGCTCTGGGCTTCCCCCACCCCCAGTTGATCTGCCTGGGGGAGAGTTCTCTGGCCTCCCCGTTGGCCTGCCTGGGGGAGAGTTCTCTGGCCTCCCCATTGGCCTGCCTGGGGGCGAGTTCTCTGGCCTCTCCGTTGGCCTGCCTGGGGGGCGAGTTCTCTGGCCTCCCCGTTGGCCTGCCTGGGGGGCGAGTTCTCTGGCCCTCCCCGTTGGCCTGCCTGGGGGAGAGTTCTCTGGCCTCCCCGTTGGCCTGCCTGGGGGAGAGTTCTCTGGCCTCCCCGTTGGCCTGCCTGGGGGCGAGTTCTCTGGCCCTCCCCGTTGGCCTGCCTGGGGGGAGAGTTCTCTGGCCTCCCCGTTGGCCTGCCTGGGGGAGAGTTCTCTGGCCTCCCCGTTGGCCTGCCTGGGGGAGAGTTGCTCTGGCCTCCCCGTTGGCCTGCCTGGGGGAGAGTTCTCTGGCCTCCCCATTGGCCTGCCTGGGGGAGAGTTCTCTGGCCTCCCCATTGGCCTGCCTGGGGGAGAGTTCTCTGGCCTCCCCATTGGCCTGCCTGGGGGGCGAGTTGCTCTGGCCTCCCCATTGGCCTGCCTGGGGGCGAGTTCTCTGGCCTCTCCGTTGGCCTGCCTGGGGGAGAGTTCTCTGGCCTCCCCATTGGCCTGCCTGGGGGGAGAGTTCTCTGGCCTCCCCATTGGCCTGCCTGGGGGGAGAGTTCTCTGGCCTCCCCATTGGCCTGCCTGGGGGGCGAGTGATGGGTGATCCATTTTCAACGCGGGATGTTGGCTGGTCCCCAATCGTTTCCTGCACACCCCCGCCCTCTATTGTGTTCTGTACACCGTGTATTACCTCGTACATGTCTGCTGTCCTTCCCACACACTCCTCCCTTTCCACTCTCTCACCCACTCTTTCCCTTTCCCTTCCCACAAATCTGGACCTAAGTCGCCGTGTGCACACAGGCTGGTGCGACTACACTGTAACGCCGGGAGATAAATGAAGCCTTCGAGTGAACTACGGAAGGACTGAGGATTTTAATGAAGAAAATGGGATTGCCAAGAGATGCCAAGATGATACGACCACCATCTTGGAGACTGCCGGGCAGGCCGTAGCCCTTGGAACACAGTGGGCCCTTCATACAGTTTAGGGGAAGCTGTATAAATGACCTGGTATAGGATACGAAGTTCTGGCATGGAACTTTTTTTTTTTTACAGATGGAGGGTGCCTGACAGCTGGGTGGACAGCGCTTCGGATTCGTAATCCTGAGGTACCGGGTTCGATCCCCGGTGGAGGCGGAGACAAATGGGCAAAATGTTTCTTTCACTCTGATTCCCCTGTTCACCTAGCAGTAAATAGGTACCTGGGAGTTAGACAGCTGCTACTGGCTGCTTCCTGGGGGGGGGGGGGTGGAGGCCTGGTCGAGGACCGGGCCGCGGGGACACTAAGCCCCGAAATCATCTCAAGATAACCTCAAGATGGAGAGAATAGGGAGGATGGTGACCCTCAAGTGAACCTTCCCCCTGGTGGATAGGCGACATCTCTATTCTTCCCCCTCACTATCTCCCATCTTAAAGACTTCCCTTCCCCAAATACCATTATCTCCTCTGATATACTCTCGTCTCCCCTTCATATCTATCCCTTGTCTTCGCCCATCTTTACCCTCGGTTCCCTTCAACTTACCCCTCGCCTTCCCACATCTTCCTATCCCACAAATCGTCTTGGGGGACTACCCCTCTCCCACACCCACCCGGCTACACCCTCCCACCTGTGAGGGGACACACGTGGGAGGGGTTCAAGGGCAGTATATTGTGTTGGGACAGGTCGGTGTTGCTAATTGAATATGATCGAGGTGCGGGAGTGCGTGCGCGCCTCATATAAACACAGGGAGGGGGGGGGGAGGGGGGAGATGGGAAGGGGGGGGAGATGGGAAGGGGGGGCAGCGGCCTGTCATCGCCCCCCTATAGGTCCTGAGACCCCCCCCCCCCCCCCCTCCTCGAAGCTTGTGGGAAGGGGGGACTAGCGAACGAAAGGAGAATTAAAGATAAGGCGAAAAGGAATAAGAGATTGCAAAAAATGAGAATGTCTTTGAGAGTGAGAAGACTAAGGAAAATGAGGACTATGAGAAGAAATTGCTATGATCATCTATATTATGTGATCTTATATATGATATATTATAAAAATGAAAAACAAAATGAAAATATAAAAACGGAAACCACGTACAAAACTCAGGCAAATCATAACATAGAACGAAAAGGCAATGTAAAGGATCTGGGTGTACTCATGTCGGAAGACCTTACCTTTAAAGAACACAATAAAGTAGCCGTCACAACTGCAAGAAAAATGACAGGTTGGATAACAAGAACTTTTCACACTAGAGATGCTATACCGATGATGACACTTTTCAAGACGCTTGTGCTCTCTAGAGTGGAGTACTGCTGCACAATGACAGCCCCTTTCAAAGCTGGAGTAATTGCTGACCTGGAGAGCGTGCAGAGATCCTTTACTGCTAGAATCCACTCAATAAAACATCTAAATTACTGGGACCGACTAAAGAGCCTAAATCTGTACTCCCTTGAGCGCAGGCGGGAGAGATACATAATAATTTACACGTGGAAAATATTAGAGGGGCTGGTCCCAAACCTGCACATAGAAATAACATCACATGAGACCAGAAGACATGGCAGGGTGTGCAGAATACCCCCGTTGAAGAGCAGAGGTGCAACAGGTACTGTACTCTGAGAGAGCACTCTTATCAACATCAGAGGCTCGAGACTGTTCAACACGCTTCCACTACACGTACATCACCTCACTGAATGATAAGATGATCTATGTTGTACTTAAGTTAATCTCACTGATCAGGTCTTCACGGACACATTCAGGGCGCGACCGTACTCATCCTCATCATCCTCATCATCCTCATCATCCTGGTACTCAGCTTGGTAACTCACCCGGTCCACCGTCACTCACCCGGTCCACCGTCACTCACCCGGTCCACCGTCACTCACCCGGTCCACCCTCACTCACCCGGGCCACCCTCACTCACCCGGTCCACCGTCACTCACCCGGGCCACCCTCACTCACCCGGGCCACCGTCACTCACCCGGGCCACCCTCACTCACCTGGAAAGTAAAAACGAGAATGTTAAAACATATTTACCCTCGTTAAATCGCCTGTTAAATTATTAATGTTTTACAAACACGTTCAACACACGACCGGCCACCCAGAATGACAGAAGCCAGGAGCTAACGCACGACTACATGCAATATCAACTAGTTAAACACTAATATACAACAAAATAGATGAATTAGAGATATGCATCATGGCTGACCGGGTCACTAACCAACGAGGCTTCGTCAAGAGACCGGGCCGCGGGAACATCGATTCTCGGAATCACCACAGGGGTACCTTGTACCTTGTTGGGGGGTTCTGGGAGCTGTTCTACCCCTACCCCCCATAATCGGGGCTTAGCGTCGCCAGGGCCCGGTCCTCGACCAGGCCTCCTTTTTGTTACACACCCTCCAGGAAGAAGCCCGTAGCAGCTGTCTAACTCCCAGGTACCTATTTACTCCTAGGGGAACAGGGAAGAGCCATCAGGGTGAAAGAAACATTTTGCCCATTTGTCTCCGCCTCCACCGGGGATCGAACCCGGAGCCTCGGGACTACGAATCCGAAGCGCTGTCCACTCTGAGATGTAGTTCACAGAGATGCTGACAAGGGGATGCCATTTCCTCTCGCTGTGGAATCACCAGATATTGAAATTGAAATTGAAATAAGTTTATTGATGTAAAATACACACAAAGGGATGAGGTAGCTCAAGCTATTCTCACCCCGTTCAGTACATCGTGTTAATACACACATATACACACATCACAAGCCATAAACATATTACCAAACATTCTGAGAGCAGAGTCACCAGATATGATAGGCTCGTTTCGTATAGGCCTACTTGTGTTTCGTGGTTACCTGCAAGTCTCCTAACTATCCTCTCCAGCAATTACGGTCGCCAGTGTCGTTTAGGTCGTCTCAAGTTAACGATCATTACTTCTTTACTAGTTTCTTCACCTCAACTTCACCTCAACACCACCTGGGAGCCGGTCGGCCGAGCGGACAGCACGCTGGACTGTGATCCTGTGGTCCTGGGTTCGATCCCAGGCGCCGGCGAGAAACAATGGGCAGAGTTTCTTTCACCCTATGCCCCTTGTTACTAGCAGTAAAATAGGTACCTGGGTGTTAGTCAGTTGTCACGGGCTGCTTCCTGGGGGTGGAGGCCTGGTCGAGGACCGGGCCGCGGGGACGGTAAGCCCCGAAATCATCTCAAGATAACCTCGCACTTCCAGCGGTGATGTGGGGCTACCTCTTTTGTAATTAAAGGTGGGGATGTGGCCCCTTAATACTCGTTCGGAGGGGGGATGTGGCCCCTTAGGCAATCGTTCGGACGGGGCATGTGGCCCCCGGGGCACTCGTTCGAAGGGGCAGTAAACATTACCCATCAATGTGCCCCTTCGAAAAAAAAAAATGGTTGCTATGGGATTTTAGGAAATTTCCTCCCTCCTCTAGACCTTTTTTTTTTTGAGCCTAGGATATATCGTAAGGATATACATAGCGAGGATATATGTAGTCAGAAGCACATATAGTCAGGGGGGAAATAGCGCACATATTCACTCGCTGGCCATTAGTGCCTCCAAACTGTTAGTTACTACGACACAATCACCCGAGCTGCTAGACTAATGGCCTAACAATACCACAAAACAATTACAAACAAACAAAAATATTAAATTTGACTTCTACCTAGCACTAAAAAAAAAGGGGGGGGGGAGAGGGATAATTTAAATTACACAAAATTCCTTCGTCGAAAATATATAAAAAAGGTGAGAGAAGTGTTTTTTTTGGTCTATGGACAACAAATACATATAAAAAAAAAGAATTCCAAACTTTTGAAAGACAAAATCATTACAACTTCATTGAAAACTTTGCAGGGTGGGAGGGGTGGGGGTGGGGGGGGGGGGGAGCCGGTTCGGACTTGCGTGGCACAATTGTTGTGGAGTTGGCCGGACGTATCCGGCCCGTGGGAGACTGATGGCCGGAAAAACTCAAATGAACTCCAAAACCACTTGCCCGCACGCTTCCTGGGCCGCCGTCGTCGCTCTGAAGGCCCAGCCACGGACATGATCGCAACATACAAGATCCTGAGGAGAATAGACACGGTCCAACACAAGGACCTCTGACCTCACAAGGTCAGGCGATGAGTCACAATAACGTGGCTGATGTTGACCAATCCACACACTAGAAAATGAAGGGACGACGACGTTTCGGTCCGTCCTGGACCATTCTCAAGTCGATTGTGATGAAGGAAGAGTGAATGATTGATAAAGATTAAGCCACCCAAGAGGTGGCACGGGCATGAATAGCCCGTAAGATGAGGTAATGTTGTTGTTGTTATAGATTCAGCTACTCGGAACAAGTTCCAAGTAGCACGGGCTATGGTGAGCCCGTAACTTACCTGGCACAGGAGCTGGGCAAGAAGCACGGGCTATGGTGAGCCCGTAACTTACCTGGCACAGGAGCTGGGCAAGAAGCACGGGCTATGGTGAGCCCGTAACTTACCTGGCACAGGAGCGGGGCAAGAAGCACGGGCTATGGTGAGCCCGTAGTGGACAGGAGATGTCTCCCGTGGATGAGGGAAGGAGATGAAAGCAATAAATAGGCAAGAGAGAGAGGTGTGAGGAGCAAGGCAAAAGGTACGTAAGGTAAGGTGTAGTAGAGGGGATAGTCACAGGAAAAAAGAACAAAGGTATAGATACGAAACCTCGTCGTCCCTTCATTTTCTAGTGTGTGGATTGGTCAACAACAGGGAATAGACATTGACTATTCCACACCGCCACAAGACACGTGATATAGGCTAGCAGAGAATATGTCAAGATGCAGGTCACTAAGAGGTCACCGAGGGCATCAGGGAGCCGGTCGGCCGAGCGGACAGCACACTGAACTTGTGATCCTATGGTCCCGGGTTCGATCCCGGGCACCGGCGAGAAACAACGGGCAGAGTTTCATTCACCCTATGCCCCTGTTACCTAGCAGTAAAATAGGTACCTGGGTGTTAGTCAGCTGTCACGGGCTGCTTCCTGGGGGTGGAGGCCACATTGAGGACCGGTCCGCGGGGACACTAAAGCCCCGAAATCATCTCAAGATAACCTCAAGATAAGAAGATCACAGGATGCCATTGAAGCTCTGGGAGAAGAGAGCCCAAAATGGAGGTGTTGATGCGAAGGAAGTCACTGCAGAGAAGCTCCAAGACGAAGGTGTTTACCAGGGAAGGAGTCGCTTGACCAAACCTGCCATATCTCTTACCGTGCGCTTCAACATTCCCCATAAAAATGAAAACTTGGGAGAGAGAGAGAGAGTTTCGGAGCAAGTTGGGGCCCCCATCTCCGGCGCCGGCCAGTCCTTGGGGGCCGTCAGGAGCCGCCTTCTGGTCCTCACGTCCATCAAACACAGACATCTTAGTGGAGAGGGTCTGAGGACCAGGCAGCCGCAGGAAGAGACGGAACAGAGCACGTAAGAGGGAGGGGGTGAGCCACCAAGATATGATGACTACATAGCACTGGGAAGGGGTCAGGACAAGGATTTGGGATGGGACGGGGGAAAGGAATGGTGCCCAACCACTTGTGGACGGTCGAGGGGGATTGAACGCCGACCTGCATGAAGCGAGACCGTCGCTCTACCGTCCAGCCCAAGTGGTTGGGCAGAGCAAGTAAGAGATAAGTGAAAAATGTTAAGAGAAAATAAGGCCAAATATAAAATTTTCTACAAGGGAAGGTCCTAAGCGCTCCCTAAGGGTAAGGGAAGGTCCTAAGCGCTCCCTAAGGGTAAGGGAAGGCCCTATGCGCTCCCTAAGGGTAAGGGAAGGCCCTAAATCGCTCCCTAAGGGTAAGGGGCCGAACTTTTTCCAAGCCCGACCTAAGAGCCCTAAATCGCTCCCTAAGGGTAAGGGGCCGAACTTTTTCCAAGCCCGACCTAAGACAGATGTGTCAATTTCCGATATAATTGTTCCAATATTGTTTACATGTCGCTTATGGCATTTGAGGGGATTTGGCTGTCCGGCACTTCTTGCAAGAACTTATCTAAGTGCCTCTTGAAGACATCCACCTTTGTACCGGCAATATTTCCAATGCTTGCTGGGAAGGTGTTGAACAGCCGCGGACCTCTGATGTTCAGACAGTGTTCTCTGTGCCTATGGCACCTCTGCTCCTCACTGGTTCTATTCTGCATTTCCTTCCGTATCTTTCGCTCCCGTATGTTGTTATTCTACTGTGCAAATTTGGGACCTGGCCCTCCAGTATCTTCCATGTATATATTATTTGATATCTTTCTCCTCTTCTTTCCTGAGAGTACATTTTGTACCTTCGTATAGTCTAGGTTATCTTGAGGTTATCTTGAGATGATTTCGGGGCTTAAGTGTCCCCGCGGCCCGGTCCTAGACCTGGTCTCCAGCCCCAGGAAGCAGCCCGTGACAGCTGACTAACACCCAGGTACCTATTTACTGCTAGGTAACAGAGGCGCATCAGGATGAAAGAAACTCTGCCTATTGTTTCTCTCCGGCGCCCGGGATCGAACCCGGGACCACAGGATCACGCGTCCAGTGTTCTGTCCACTCAGCTACCGGCTAGGTGAATACACACACCCAAGCTGTGTTGTGCAGTAACTGCTCCCCCCCCCCTTGGAGCCGGTGGCTGAGCGGAGAGAACACTGGACGCGTGATCCTGTGGTCCCATTTCCGTCGTATGCGTCACATAAGGGCCAAAATCGTCGTACTAGAAAATGGAAGCGGCTGACGAAAGTGACGTACTGTCCCGTTTTTCTGTTGTGGGTCCTCTGGGTAGGTTAGGAGAGACCACTTTAAACTGGCCGTTTTTCTTGACGTTTTGGAAGC
>WNGS01162886.1:10154-23959 GCA_020271785.1 Procambarus virginalis
GCCCGGGTTCGATCCCGGGCGCCGGGAGAAACAATGGGCAGAGTTTCTTTCACCCTATGCCCCTGTTACCTAGCAGTAAATAGGTACCTGGGTGTTAGTCAGCTGTCACGGGCTGCTTCCTGGGGGTGGAGGCCTGGTCGAGGACCGGGCCGCGGGGACACTACCCCGAAATCATCTCAAGATAACCTCAAGATAACCTCAAGGAAACCCTCAAGCGACCTCTTGGGCAAGGAGAGGAAAGAGAGCAGAGAGAGAGAGAGAGAGAGAGAGAGAGAGAGAGGAGAGAGAGAGAGAGAGAGAGAGAGAGAGAGAGTAGAGAGAGAGAGAGGTGAGAGGGAGAGGGAGAGAGAGGGAGGGAGTAAGCAGGAAGATGGAAGAGGTGAAGCAATGGAGAAGGAAGCAAGACTTAGGGGAGGGAGGGGGTGAAGGAGGATGGTTGGTGATGCCGGCCATCAGGTACACAGGCCGGAAGCTGTTCATCTCGCCCCTCACTCCCTCTCCACCACAGGATGCTCACCTCCTCTTATCCTTACTCCTGAAATGGCTCCTCTTTTTTCCCCTTGACTTACTCCTCCTCCTCTTTATCCCTCTACAGTGGGGGGTAAGGGGGGTTGCTGGACTGGTCGACCAGTCCAGCAACAGGAGATGGAGACATCGATCCATCTTAACCACCTCAAGGTGGCTCATCTCTCAATTATCCATCCATCATTCAATTATCCATCCCTCCTCCTTCCCCGTCTCTCTGCATCTCTCTCTCTCTCTCTCTAATATACACTTCATTCTTCCTTCACCCTGACCAGTGTGTCAACACCAACCGAGTCATCTTCCTCGTGAGTGCCTCTCTTATGAGGAAACCTTATACCCTTGTCACACAAATTCAACTCAGGTTGTGCTCATTCAAGAGGCGGGGCCCAGGAACTAGAGATCAAGAGGAAATATTAACGTTGAAACTGATATATTAAATGAAGAAGCAAAGGCCACCCCCCCCTCTACCTGGAGCGGGTTTCAGGAGTTCTTAAATCTTTTAAAAGTTCTTAAAGATAAATCTTTTTAAAGTTCCTAAATATAAATCTTTTAACAGTAAAGAGGGGGGCGTCTGGCTGTGTAGCAGTGCGTCAACGCGTTCTCAGACTAAGTCCATTCCATCCAGCGGTTGACCCCAAAGACGCATTCATCCATTTTAACATGGGGCCGACCGCTGGATGGAATGGACTTGGTCCGAGGACAGGCTGGGACTTTGGCGTTTGTTTATGAGGACGCTCTGCTAGGTCAGGTGGGATCTCAAAGCGAATATGCATCTAGAATCGGCTATGTGAAGCCTCTATTTACTCTAACTATCACTAGGTGTGAAAAAATATCTTACTGATCATCTGCAAAATCATTTGATCAAGAAATATGTTGAAATATGTAATATACTTAATGTTTTGTTTAGCTGTTGAATTCCAGTCCATCATTCTCTTTAGATAGTACCTATAGTAACTATGTGGGTTATCTTGAGGTTATCTTGAGATGATTTCGGGGCTTTAGTGCCCCCGCGGCCCGGTCCTCGACCAGGCATCCATCCCCAGGAAGCAGCCCGTGACAGCTGACTAACACCCAGGTACCTATTTTACTGCTAGGTAACAGGAACATAGGGTGAAAGAAACTCTGCCCATTGTTTCTCTCCGGCGCCCGGGATCGAACCCAGGAACACAAGTCCAGTGTGCTGTCCGCTCGGCCGACCGGCTCCTGTATTTTTCAACACTTGCTTGTGTTTGCAAAGTCATGCAAATATCCCCTTTACTTTGTCCCAACATTTCCCCTCGTTTCATACAGGTCGGCGTTCAATCCCCGACCGTCCACAAGTGGTTGGGCACCATTCCTTTCCCTCCGTCCCATCCCAAATCCTTATCCTGACCCCTTCCCAGTGCTATATAGTCATAATGACTTGGCGCTTTCCCCTCAACTCCCTCCCTCCCTCCCCTTCGAAATAATGTTCGCTGACGTGTCCATTGAATCTACAAAATTCAAATTTCCATATTAATTGATATCACATCTTTCCTCGTATGGATTAATATGTCATTTCTGTACGTTGAGTTTATTGAATAAATTATCTGCAGGCGATGAGTCACAATAACATGGCTAAAGTATGTTGACCAGACCACACACTAGAAGGTGAAGGGACGACGACGTTTCGGTCCGTCCTGGACCATTCTCAAGTCACAATCGACTTGAGAATGGTCCAGGACGGACCGAAACGTCGTCGTCCCTTCACCTTCTAGTGTGTGGTCTGGTCAACATAAATTATATCTTTTTAACTGAACCTGTGCCAATTTTTTCCCCATTAAATTTCTAAGTTAAAGTCCCTATTTTGTCATTAAATTCATTACACGCCTATTTTTTTTCTTCATTATTTCAATTTCATGACTATTTACCCATTATATTCCCGTCACTACAAGGGAAATGGGGCAGTGGGGAACTAGAAGGGGGGGACACTAAAGGGTGGATGGTGCCCCCTCCCCTTGAGGGGAGGTTAAGGGGGGTGGGGGGCAAAACAATATACATCTATTTGTGACATTGAAATTAATGGAGTGACACTCAAGAGGGCGGTTAATTTTGTTAACATTACATTTAACATGATTGGGAAAGAGGGAGAGGATGGGAGAGGTAAGGATGAAGGGGGAGAGGTGAGGATGGAACGGGAGAGGTGAGGATGGAACGGGAGAGGTGAGGATGGAAGAGCAGAAGAGGGGACAGGCAAGAGGGAAAGGGAACCAAGTCCATAACATGCTGGACTGAAGGGGAGGTAATTAGGGGTGATGGGGTGTGGGGAGGGGTATAAATAGGGGTGAGTGGGATAGAGAGGGTGGAGAGGTAGCTCCAGGTATCTCACTTAAGCGTGATGACGGATGCTGGGACAGGAAGACATGCTCAGGCCAGCACTCTCACTCTCCTTGCCCACACCAAGGAAAAAGGCGAAAAGAGGAGATGGGGAGAGACAGATGATGGAGAAGGAGAATGGGGTAGCTACTTCATATAGCTTCCGGGGATCAACGGCCCTGCGGCCCGGTCTCCGGCCAGGGCTCCTGGTTCTTGCACTGGTCAGCCAGGCTGTTGCTTGGAGCGGCCCGCAGGCCCACATACCCACCACAGCCCGGTTGGTCAGGCACTCCTTGGAGAAAACAATCTAGTTTCCTCTTGAAGATGTCCACGGTTGTTCCGGCAATATTTCTTATGCTCGCTGGGAGGATGTTGAACAACCGCGGACCTCTGATGTTTATACAGTGCTCTCTGATTGTGCCTATGGCACCTCTGCTCTTCACTGGTTCTATTCTGCATTTTCTTCCATATCGTCACTTCAGTACGTTGTTATTTTACTGTGCAGATTTGGGACTTGGCCCTCCAGTATTTTCCATGTGTATATTATTTGGTATCTCTCTCGTCTCCTTTCTAGTGAGTACATTTGGAGAGCTTTGAGACGATCCCAATAATTTAGGTGCTTTACCTCGTCTATGCGTGCCGTATATGTTCTCTGTATTCCCTCTATTTCAGCAATCTCTCCTGCTCTGAAGGGGGAAGTGAGTACTGAGCAGTACTCGAGACGGGACAACACAAGTGACTTGAAGAGTACAACCATTGTGATGGGATCCCTGATTTGAAAGTTCTCGTAATCCATCCGATCATTTTTCTGGCTGACGCAATATTTGCTTGGTTACGCTCCCTAAACGTTAGATCGTCTGACATTATTATTCCCAAATCCTTAACATGTTTTTTTGTTATGGAAAATATATTTCCTAATAATATTTATATTCATATAAATATTTATAATAATATAGTAATACTATTTATATTTCCTATTATTTCCGCCACTGGTGCCAACACCAAGCCAGTGCCTTTGGCACTCTTGTTACCTATATAATTTATTTTAGTTCAATCTTCTACACCTGCTTCTACATTTTATTGCCATATTCTCATTCTCTCATTCTCTCTCATTCTCTCTCATTCTCTCTCTCTCTCTCCAGTTACTACCATTCCGCTGTCCTGTTCGCTATTTATTCCTCTTGGCCCCTTCTCTGTCTAACCTTTCCCACAGCAAAAATTCCTTCACTACATTATCGCCTCTTCCCTTCCATTACAGACACTTCCCCCCGCCCCAACTCCTTGTTTAACCCCCAGTCCCTGCCCCCCTCACTCCCCACGACCCCCCCCCCTAGAGCTAAAACACGCCCCCCCCCCTCCTACAGCTATAAGCGAAGCGCGCCGCCCCCCTCACAATCTCGCACTATCAGGCCGTTCCCTTTGTTCCAGTCGACAGCAGCCCACAATGAAGTCGCAACTCTGTGTTCCGTCCTGGGTTTATGCACGCCTGGGATTGCCGATAGTTATCTTGATAACGGTAATTAATTGCCAATTCCACCCCTCACCCCTTCCGCCGGCCTCCTTCCCATTCTCCAGCTATCCTTTGCAGCTCTTGCGTTATCTTGATATCTCCATTCGGCCCCTCTAAAGAGTCACTAGTGTCTGGGGAAGATGACCATGAGCTTGGGGGATGCAGCAGCCCAATGTGCAAGATGACACAGCATCTCAGTTATCTCAGTTATCTTCAAGATATCCTCCCCCTCCCCTGGGCTATAGTTGGAAAGTATGCATATAAACGACCGATCAGCAGAAACAGCCCTTTTCCCCCTATGGAGCAGACCCCGCAGGCACTGCATGACCTGCCATAAACGCTTTCCGATGGTGAAAATTCTAAACACCAGCTAGGGGGGGGGGAGGGTAAAAAATTAAAAAAAAAAAAAGGTTGGCCGGAGTCAACAGCACCATGATGAAGGTCAACTGAGAGTGTACCGCCAGCCTGACTTTTCCCGCCAAGCCGCGAGTGTGTGTGTGTGAAGTGATTACCGCAGGACCTGCTACAGGATCTCTTAATCTACAACCCCGAGTCCCCCTCCCACTCTCTTCTGTTATTGCTGGTATTGCTCTTCTCTCCCTTCTTCAACTCCCTCCCACTACCTTTCCTTCGTGCCCCCCCTTTCCTGCTTCTCTCACTTTTAACCCCCTTCCAGGAAAACAAAATTACTAAGCAAATAATGAGAGAAGGATTAACACCATAGATGGCACCCTTAGTCCAATACTAAACCTAGTGCCTCCCCTCCCCACAATACCCTTAAGGGCACCTATCGCCTCTCTGGATAGCAAAGCGTGCCCTAACGATGCCAAAGGACACTTATACCCCCCCCCCCTGTTCCTCCCCATTGCCTACTGGCTTTAGACTACACCTCCCTCCACCCTGACCAGCACTCGGGCAGCGCCGCAGAAAGCCGGGGAAGACGCACCAACATTTCCAACATCCACAATTTGGATTTCACACAAAAAGACGAGTCCCGACAAGAAGACAGTAATGAAACAAACTCTTCCGGGAGTCCTGCCGCTGCTGGCAACATTGTTCATGCTGTGTTGGTGGGGTGTCCTTCCTGCTGGCGCAGTCATCGCCATGCTGCTCTGGTTGTCACCAGTGTTGTTGTTTCCATTCATCATTGGTTGTCCTGCAGGTCACCATTGTTTTTGTGGTCTCTGTCAGCAGCGTTGACCACTAACACCAGTCCGGTACGAGGGACCAGATAGTTGGCTAGCAGTGGTGACCACTAACACCAGTCCGGTACGAGGGACCAGGTAGTCCGCCAGCAGTGGTGACCACTAACACCAGTCCGATACGAGGGACCAGGTAGTCCGCCAGCAGTGGTGACCACTAACACCAGTCCGGTACGAGGGACCAGGTAGTCCGCCAGCAATGGTGACCACTAACACCGATCCGGTACGAGGGACCAGGTAGTCCGCCAGCAATGGTGACCACTAACACCTATCCGGTACGAGGGACCAGGTAGTCCGCCAGCAATGGTGACCACTAACACCGATCCGGTACGAGGGACCAGGTAGTCCGCCAGCAGCGGTGACCACTAACACCAATCCGGTACGAGGGACCAGGTAGTCTGCCTGCAGTGGTGACCACTAACCCCGATCCGGTATGAGAGACCAGGTAGTCCGCCAGCAGCGGTGATCACTAACACCGATCCGGTACGAGGGACCAGGTAGTCTGCCAGCAGCGGGGATCACTAACACCAGTCCGGTACGAGGGACCAGGTAGTCCACCAGCAGCGGTGACCACTAACACTGATCCGGTATGAGGGACCAGGTAGTCTGCCAGCAATGGTGACCACTAACACCAGTCCGGTACGAGGGACCAGGTAGTCCACCAGCAGCGGTGACCACTAACACTGATCCGGTATGAGAGACCAGGTAGTCTGCCAGCAATGGTGACCACCAACACCGATCCGGTACGAGGGACCAGGTAGTCCGCCAGCAATGGTGACCACTAACACCGATCCGGTACGAGGGACCAGGTAGTCCGCCAGCAGCGGGGACCACTAACACTGATCCGGTACGAGGGACCAGGTAGTCCGCCAGCAATGGTGACCACTAACACCGATCCGGTACGAGGGACCAGGTAGTCCGCCAGCAGCGGGGACCACTAACACCAGTCCGGTACGAGGGACCAGGTAGTCTGCCAGCAGCGGGGACCACTAACACCAGTCCGGTATGAGGGACCAGGTAGTCTGCCAGCAGCGGTGACCACTAACACCAGTCCGGTACAGCAGCGGTGACCACTAACACCAGTCCGGAACGAGGGACCAGGTAGTCTGCCAGCAGCGGTGACCACTAACACCGATCCGGTACGAGGGACCAGGTAGTCTGCCAGCAGCAGTGACCACTAACACAGATCCGGTACGAGGGACCAGGTAGTCTGCCAGTAGCGGTGACCACTAACAGCAGTCCGGTACGAGGGACCAGGTAGTCTGCCTGCAGTGGTGACCACTAACAGCAGTCCGGTACGAGGGACCAGGTAGTCCGCCAGCAGCGGTCCTCACAACAACCACCTCAACACAACGTGACATCCTTTACTTTCAGTCCTTGATTGAATTCCTTTCCACTTCACTTCAAAAGATATATATATTTTTCCTCTCTGTTAATGACGAAACTCGCCCATGAGCAAGTTGCATCATTCCATTGACACAGACACTGCGTGTGTCAAAACATGTCTTCCTCTCATGTGCATTTCTAAACAAATCTAAATATGCTAATGTTATTTTGAATGCAAGTTCCATCCAGCTGGCACAGCGTCTATGTCACCTGTCATCCCCTCACAGCCTTTAATGGGGCAGTTAGTATGCCACATTACAGTAATCTACAGAGAAACTGTCTCTTAAGTGCCATTATTGTCATGGAGTCTTTTCTTGGAGAAGTTCTTGTTACCCACTCTATTATTTGTCTTGCAGTTGGGATTCCTGGATTGTACCTGGATGGGGTACTGGGAGTTGTTCTACTCCCAAAAGCCCGGCCCGAGGCCAGGCTTGACTTGTGAGAGCTTGGTCCAATAGGCTGTTGCCCACAGGCCCGCAGGCCCACATATCCACCACAACCTGGTTGGTGTGATTCACTTTACTTATGCTCCGGAAATGATGTTCCGACTTGGCTACATTTTAGTACTCTCTGATTTCGCTTTGTATCCAGTTTCAATGTTAATTTTTTCCTCCCTGGAAAGGAGCATGTGGAATTTGTACTTTCTTTCAGTAAGCTTGGAGGTTTGGTGGTGACTGTCCTCGAGAGGAACAACCCTGGAAAGGTGAGACCGTGGGGGGAGATAGTGCCCTGGGACACAGTGCCCTGGGAGACAGTGCCCTGGGAGACAGTGCCCTGGGACACAGTGCCCTGGGACACAGTACCCTGGAAGACAGTGCCCTGCATCATTACACTAGTCAGTGCTTAATTATCACTAACTTGTAACCATTTCATTCCCACATGGGTATTTGTGGACCCGAAGATTGCTAGTACAGGCTAGTGTGGACTCTGGTTTACCTCAGGTACACCAGACCTGATATACTGAGGGGCGCCTGACAGCTGAGTGGACAGCGCTTCGGATTCATAGTCCTGAGGTTCCGGGTTCGATCCCCAGTGGAGGCGGAGACAAATGGGGAAATTGTTTCTTTCACCCTGATGCCCCTGTTACCTAGCAGTAAATAGGTACCTGGGAGTTAGACAGCTGCTACGGGCTGCTTCCTGGGGGGTGTGTAACAAAAAGGAAGCCTGGTCGAGGACCGGGCCATGGGGATGCTAAGCCCCGAAATCATCTCAAGATAACCAATATACCCTTCTAGGAGAGGATGTCTCCTAGAAGGGTATATCAGGTTATTCTTGTTAGTATCTCTCCTTCACAATGTAACTCCCTTACAGTCTGTGGTTAAAACATCATGCACTGCACTTTTGCAAATTTATCTAAAAAATATAATCAGAGTTAACTGTTACCGAAGGAAAGTTCAGCAGCGACCGGGGCCGTAGTGGGGTAAGTGGGCCTTCGGGCCGCTCCAAGAAACGGCCTGTTGGCCCAAGCTCTCACAAGTAGTAAAAGAGCTCCCAGAACCCCAACCAGGTGCAATCCACACATTTGTATACGTAACGCAAAAGTTAGATACATCTAAGAGTTAGTTAATCACACTTTCTTCTCTCTTCTCTCCTTTCATCATCACCCTCGCTCCTTCCTTCTCCTTCCTTCGCTCCTTGCCACTCCTCCTGCCCTCCCCTAGCCAGGGACATGAAACTAATAACATTTTATCAAAGAATGTCGTGAGGGTAAATATTGACGGGGGTTTAGCATGTGTGTCCCGAGGCAGGAATGTTTATTATAGTGATAATATGCTAGAGGGTATTTTAAGTATTTTGTTGGAGGAGTTCTTGTGGAAACTTGCTCTGGGCTTCCCCCCCCCCCAGTTGATCTGCCTGGGGGCGAGTTCTCTGGCCTCCCCGTTGGCCTGCCTGGGGGGCGAGTTCTCTGGCCTCTCCGTTGGCCTGCCTGGGGGAGAGTTGCTCTGGCCTCCCCATTGGCCTGCCTGGGGGCGAGTTCTCTGGCCTACCCGTTGGTCTGCCTGGGGGCGAGTTGCTCTGGCCTCCCCATTGGCCTGCCTGGGGGAGAGTTGCTCTGGCCTCCCCATTGGTCTGCCTGGGGGCGAGTTGCTCTGGCCTCCCCATTGGCCTGCCTGGGGGAGAGTTGCTCTGGCCTCCCCATTAGCCTGCCTGGGGGGAGAGTTGCTCTGGCCTCCCCCATTGGCCTGCCTGGGGGGCGAGTGATGGGTGATCCATTTTCAACGCGGGATGTTGGCTGGTCCCCAATCGTTTCCTGCACACCCCCGCCCTCTATTGTGTTCTGTACACCGTGTATTACCTCGTACATGTCTGCTGTCCTTCCCACACACTCCTCCCTTTCCACTCTCTCACCCACTCTTTCCCTTTCCCTTTCCCTTTCCCACAAATCTGGACCTAAGTCGCTGTGTGCACACAGGCTGGTGCGACTACACTGTAACGCCGGGAGATAAATGAAGCCTTCGAGTGAACTACGGAAGGACTGAGGATTTTAATGAAGAAAATGGGATTGCCAAGAGATGCCAAGATGATACGACCACCATCTTGGAGACTGCCGGGCAGGCCGTAGCCCTTGGAACACAGTGGGCCCTTCATACAGTTTAGGGGAAGCTGTATAAATGACCTGGTATAGGATACGAAGTTCTGGCATGGAACTTTTTTTTGTTTTTACAGATGGAGGGTGCCTGACAGCTGGGTGGACAGCGCTTCGGATTCGTAATCCTGAGGTACCGGGTTCGATCCCCGGTGGAGGCGGAGACAAATGGGCAAAATGTTTCTTTCACTCTGATTCCCCTGTTCACCTAGCAGTAAATAGGTACCTGGGAGTTAGACAGCTGCTACTGGCTGCTTCCTGGGGGGTGGAGGCCTGGTCGAGGACCGGGCCGCGGGGACACTAAGCCCCGAAATCATCTCAAGATAACCTCAAGATGGAGAGAATAGGGAGGATGGTGACCCTCAAGTGAACCTTCCCCCCTGGTGGATAGGTGACATCTCTATTCTTCCCCCTCACTATCTCCCATCTTAAAGACTTCCCTTCCCCAAATACCATTATCTCCTCTGATATACTCTCGTCTCCCCTTCATATTACCCCTTGTCTTCGCCCATCTTTACCCTCGGTTCCCTTCAACTTACCCCTCGCCTTCCCACATCTTCCTATCCCACAAATCGTCTTGGGGGACAACCCCTCTCCCACACCCACCCGGCTACACCCTCCCACCTGTGAGGGGGACACACGTGGGAGGGGTTCAAGGGCAGTATATTGTGCTGGGACAGGTCGGTGTTGGTAATTGAATATGATCGAGGTGCGGGAGTGCGTGCGCGCCTCATATAAACACAGGGAGGGGGGGGGAGGGGGGGAGATGGGAAGGGGGGGGAGGGGGGAGACGGGATGGGGGGGCCAATGGCCTGTCATCGCCCCCCTATAGGTCCTGCGACCCCCCCCCCCCCCCCCTCGAAGCTAGCAGAGAGGGGGACTAGGGAACGAAAGGAGAATTAAAGATAAGACGAAAAGGAATAAGAGATTGCAAAAAATGAGAATGTCTTTGAGAGTGAGAAGACTAAGGAAAATGAGGACTATGAGAAGAAATTGCTATGATCATATATATTATGTGATCTTATATATGATATATTATAAAAATGAAAAACAAAATGAAAATATAAAAACGGAAACCACGTACAAAACTCAGGCAAATCATAACATAGAACGAAAAGGCAATGTAAAGGATCTGGGTGTACTCATGTCGGAAGACCTTACCTTTAAAGAACACAATAAAGTAGCCGTCACAACTGCAAGAAAAATGACAGGTTGGATAACAAGAACTTTTCACACTAGAGATGCTATACCGATGATGACACTTTTCAAGACGCTTGTGCTCTCTAGAGTGGAGTACTGCTGCACAATGACAGCACCTTTCAAAGCTGGAGTAATTGCTGACCTGGAGAGCGTGCAGAGATCCTTTACTGCTAGAATCCACTCAATAAAACATCTAAATTACTGGGACCGACTTAAGAGCCTAAATCTGTACTCCCTTGAGCGCAGGCGGGAGAGATACATAATAATTTACACGTGGAAAATATTAGAGGGGCTGGTCCCAAACCTGCACATAGAAATAACATCACATGAGACCAGAAGACATGGCAGGGTGTGCAGAATACCCCCGTTGAAGAGCAGAGGTGCAACAGGTACTGTACTCTGAGAGAGCACTCTTATCAACATCAGAGGCTCGAGACTGTTCAACACGCTTCCACTACACGTACATCACCTCATTGAATGATAAGATGATCTATGTTGTACTTAAGTTAATCTCACTGATCAGGTCTTCACGGACACATTCAGGGCGCGACCGTACTCATCCTCCATCCTCATCATCCTCATCATCCTCATCATCCTGGTACTCAGCTTGGTAACTCACCCGGTCCACCGTCACTCACCGGGCCACCGTCACTCACCGGTCCACCGTCACTCACCCGGGCCACCGTCACTCACCCGGGCCACCCTCACTCACCCGGGCCACCGTCACTCACCCGGTCCACCGTCACTCACCCGGGCCACCCTCACTCACCCGGTCCACCCTCACTCACCCGGGCCAACCTCACTCACCTGGAAAGTAAAAACGAGAATGTTAAAACATATTTACCCTCGTTAAACCGAATGTTAAATTATTAATGTTTTACAAACACGTTCAACACACGACCGGCCACCCAGAATGACAGAAGCCAGGAGCTAACGCACGACTACATGCAATATCAACTAGTTAAACACACCAATATACAACAAAATAGATGAATTAGAGCTATGCATCATGGCTGACCGGGTCACTAACCAACGAGGCTTTGTTAAGAGACCGGGCCGCGGGAACATCGATTCTCGGAATCACCACAGGGGTACCTTGTACCTTGTTGGGGGGTTCTGGGAGCTGGTCTACCCGTCCCCCCATAATCGGGGCTTAGCGTCGCCAGGGCCCGGTCCTCGAACAGGCCTCCTTTTTGTTACACACCCTCCAGGAAGAAGCCCGTAGCAGCTGTCTAACTCACAGGTACCTATTTACTCCTAGGTGAACAGGGGGGGAGCCATCAGGATGAAAGAAACATTTTGCCCATTTGTCTCCGCCTCCACCGGGGATCGAACCCGGAGCCTCGGGACTACGAATCCGAAGCGCTGTCCACTCTGAGATGTAGTTCACAGAGATGCTGACAAGGGGATGCTATTCCTCTCGCTGTGGAATCACCAGATATTGAAATTGAAATTGAAATAAGTTTATTGATGTAAAATACACACAAAGGGATGAGGTAGCTCAAGCTATTCTCACCCCGTTCAGTACATATACACACATCACAAGCCATAAACATATTACCAAACATTCTGAGAGCAGAGTCACCAGGTATGATAGGCTCGTTTCGTATAGGCCTACTTGTGTTTCGTGGTTCCCTGCAAGTCTCCTAACTATCCTCTCCAGCAATTACGGTCGCCAGTGTCGTTTAGGTCGTCTCAAGTTAACGATCATTACTTCTTTACTAGTTTCTTCACCTCAACTTCACCTCAACACCATCTGGGAACCGGTCGGCCGAGCGGACAGCACGCTGGACTGTGATCCTGTGGTCCTGGGTTCGATCCAGTCGCCGGGAGAGAAACAATGGGCAGAGTTTCTTTCACCCTATGCCCCCTTGTTACCTAGCAGTAAAATAGGTACCTGGGTGTTAGTCAGCTGTCACGGGCTGCTTCCTGGGGGTGGAGCCTGGTCGAGGACGGGCCGCGGGGACGGTAAGCCCCGAAATCATCTCAAGATAACCTCGCACTTCCAGCGGTGATGTGGGGCTACCTCTTTGTAATTAAAGGTGGGGATGTGGCCCCTTAAATACTCGTTCGGAGGGGGGGATGTGGCCCCTTAGGCAATCGTTCGAAGGGGGCAGTAAACACCCCATCAATGTGCCCCTTCGAAAAAAAAAATGGCTGCTATGGGAATTTAGGAAATTTCCTCCCTCCTCTAGACCTTTTTTTTTTTGAGCCTAGGATATATCGTAAGGATATACATAGCGAGGATATATGTAGTCAGAAGCACATATAGTCAGGGGGAAATAGCGCACATATTCACTCGCTGGCCATTAGTGCCTCCAAACTGTTAGTTACTACGACACAATCACCCGAGCTGCTAGACTAATGGCCTAACAATACCACAAAACAATTACAAGCAAACAAAAATATTCAATTTGACTTCTACCTAGCACTAAAAAAAAAGGGGGGGGGGAGAGGGATAATTTAAATTACACAAAATTCCTTCGTCGAAAATATATAAAAAAGATGAGAGAAGTGTTTTTTTGGTCTATGGACAACAAATACATATAAAAAAAAAGAATTCAAACTTTTGAAAGACAAAATCATTACAACTTCATTGGAAAACTTTGCAGGGTGGGAGGGGTGGGTGGTGGGGGGGGGGGAGCCGGTTCGGACTTGCGTGGCACAATTGTTGGAGTTGGCGGACGTATCCGGCCCGTGGAGACTGATGGCCGGAAAAAACTCAAATGAACTCCAAAACCACTTGCCCGCACGCTTCCTGGGCCGCCGTCGTCGCTCTGAAGGCCCGCCACGGACATGATCGCAACATACAAGATCCTGAGGAGAATAGACACGGTCCAACACAAGGACCTCTGACCTCACAAGGTCAGGCGATGAGTCACAATAACGTGGCTGATGTTGACCAATCCACACACTAGAAATGAAGGGACGACGACGTTTCGGTCCGTCCTGGACCATTCTCAAGTCGATTGTGATGAAGGAAGAGTGATTGATTGATAAAGATTAAGCCCCCAAGAGGTGGCACGGCATGAATAGCCCGTAAGATGAGGTAATGTTGTTG
>WNGS01162887.1:8566-20396 GCA_020271785.1 Procambarus virginalis
ATTCCCAAATCCTTTACTAGACCAGCGACCCAGACCCGTCCAACTAGCAGGTTAGGCTAGACTAGCGACCCAGACCTGTCCAACTAGCAGGTTAGACTAGACCAGTGACCTAGACCCATCAGTGTAAGGCTGTGTGGTGAGGGCGGCCTGACGACTGAAGCAGCACACGGCAAGTTCCGTGTTTCTATTCCCACACTCTTCCCAGAGTTGACAGATCCCTGCTGGATGTCGGTCCCTGTGTGGTGTGTGTGTGTGTGTGTGTGTGTGTGTGTGTGTGTGTGTGTGTGTGTGTGTGTGTGTGTGTGGTGTGTGTGTGTGTGTGTGTGTGTGTGTGTGTGTGTGTGTGTGTGTGTGTGTGTGTGTGTGTGTGAACCTCCTGAAGCCCACATAAAGAGAATAACGTCTGCGGCATATGCGAGGCTGGCTAACATCAGAACAGCCTTCAGGAACCTGTGTAAGGAATCATTCAGAATCTTGTACACCACATATGTGAGACCAATCCTGGAGTATGCGGCCCCAGCATGGAGCCCGTACCTTGTCAAGCAGAAGACGAAGCTGGAAAACGTTCAGATATGCCACTAGACTAGTCCCAGAACTAAGAGGCATGAGTTATGAGGAAAGGCTGCGGGAAATACACCTTACGACACTAGAAGACAGAAGAGTAAGGGGAGACATGATCACTATCTACAAAATCCTCAGGGGAATCGACCAGGTAGACAAGAATAAACTATTTAACACGGGGGGACGCGAACAAGGGGACACAGGTGGAAACTTAGTACCCAAATGAGCCACAGAGAAGTTAGAAAGAATTTTTCAGTGTCAGAGTAGTTAAAAAATGGAATGCATTAAGTAATGTTGTGGTGGAGGCTGACTCCATACACAGTTTCAAATGTAGATATGATAGAGCCCAGTAGGCTCATTAACTTGTACATTAGTTGATTGATAGCTGAGAGGCGGGACCAAAGAGCCAGAGTTCAACCCCCGCAAGTACAATTAGGTAAGTACACACAGACACGCACGCGCAGACACACACACACACACACACACCACACACACACACACACACACACACACACACACACACACACACACACACACACACACACACACACACACATGCACTCGCAGACATACACGCACGCGCGTGCAAGAACAGGGTTCAGTTCTTGCACCAGTAATGTTCATCGTCTACATAAACCATCTACCAGAAGGAACACAGAATTATAAGACTATGTTTATGTATGACGCTAAGATACTGGGGGGAGACAGGAGACGCAGACGAGAGTGATGCCCATCAAACTGAGCTAGAAAAATAAGTGCTTGGAGCGTCGAGTGACAACTGGAATTCACTGTCAATAAATACCATGTTATAGAATGTGGAATATAAGAATCTCAACCCATTCTCCTGTTTAGATAGTACTCTTTGTAACTATGTGTACCATAGTACAAACATTGACGTACTAAGCAGTTAGTAGATTTTAATATTTACTTAATAGATTCCGAAAAAATGAAGCTAAAAAACTCATTTAAATATTCCTCGGCCTAGTATAGCGTACATATGTTCTATATTTGGCGTGTGATAGCGTATATTAACCCTAGGAAGGTTAGGTTAGTTTGTCTTGGCAACGTAAGTAGAAAATAGTTTTTCCCGTTTGTCCAAGTTCAATAGTAACTATTTATATTTTCTAATTGGATTGTACGTCGGTATATGTACTATGGTCGTCATCATTACTATAAGTACTAGCAAGACAGGGAGATGGGCGGGAGAAAATAGACAACACACAACTTACAAATTATGTGGAAAGGAATTAGAGAACCCCATTAAGGAACGAGACCTGGGGGCGGCTGTGGGTAGTAAACTGTCGCCAGAGGAACACAGGAGGAACATTGTGAGAGAAGCGTAGGTGTCGCTTTCCAACTTCAGACTTGCTTATAATTATATGGATGATGACATACTAAAGAAACTGTTCATGACCTTTGTGAGACCAAGACTAGAATATGCAGCAGCTGTATGGTGCCCAAATCTCAAGAACCACATAATAACCTAGAAAAGTTACAGCGGCAAGCTACAAAATGACTTCCGGAACTGAGAAGCAAGAGTTATGAAGGGAGGCTAGAGGCGTTAAATATGCCTAACTTAGAAGATAAAAGAAAAAGAGGGGATATGATCACCATTTACAAAATACTAACAGGAATAGACCAAATTGACAACGCGGAATTCCTGAAACCAGCAACATCACGAACAATAGGACACAGATTCAAGCTAAGGAACCAAACGTACCGAAAATAATATTAGTAGCGTCTTTCGCAAACGGAGTGGTAGACGGTTGGAACAAGTTAGGTGCCGGGAAGACGGGACACCACGAGCGTAGCTCTCATCCTGTAACTACACTTAGGTAATTACACACAAGAAAGTGACGACGCTTCGGTTCGTCCTGGACACACGAAGTTGTTACTGTAAAAATCCTACATTTATCATTCCAAGGTTCAGTATAGAGGCACCTAATTTGGGTGTACCATATAGTAACCTGTACCCTAGTAGGCTACACCCTATAGTAACCTGTACCCTAGTAGGCTACACCCTATAGTAACCTGTACCCTAGTAGGCTACACCCTATAGTAACCTGTACCCTAGTAGGCTACACCCTATAGTAACCTGTACCCTAGTAGGCTACACCCTATAGTAACCTGTACCCTAGTAGGCTACACCCTATAGTAACCTGTACCCTACTAGGTTACACCCTATAGTAACCTGTACCCTACTAGGCTACACACTATAGTAACCTGTACCCTAGTAGGCTACACACTATAGTAACCTGTACCCTAGTAGGCTACACCCTAGCAGGTTACCCTCTCGTAGGATACAGCCTATTAGGGTAGTCCCTAGTAGTCAACACAATTGTTATTCTCGTTATGGAAAGTGTATTATTATATGAGGTCTTCGCTAGTACCTTGTGGCAGTTGTACACTTGTTATTGTGTTATCTTAACATATTACTGTCCTCGGTATCATTATCATTAACTATAGTGTATATCATGATCTCATATCATAGTGTAAACAGTATACTTGTGTCAACTTACAAATCACTGCCAGTTATTGATGCGTAAGAGAAACAGTTGGTGTTAAGTGGAGGAAGACTGAGGACCTGTAAGCATGTAGTGACTGGCAGCAGCACCAGACAGCCTTAACAGTACCTAACATCAACAACACCACACCAACTTCATCAATATTAAACCAACTTTACGAATACTTAATCAACTTTACAAGTATAACAGACCATTACAGGTGACTTAACACAGACGGTAAGATTAAGACATCGAGATGCCACATATATATTTACCTTGAAACTGAGTGGGAAGATGGTGATTATTAGTAAATAATGTGTGTGTCCCCGCGCCTCGCCCGGGCACGCCTTGTGGGCTCTAGTGTCCCTGCTCCTTCATTAAACATCACATACAATATTATAATATATGGAGTTGTGAAACTTGCTCACTATATGCTGTCTTTTTAATTCATTTGTGAATTGTTAATGTTGGAGCGGTATTACTGCGCGGTGTTAGGGCATGGAGCAAGGTGCCCGGGCGGGACGCACTGCTTAGACAGTGTCAACACGGGCAGGAAGCGAGAGTTGGTGTGTACACACCTCACTCTCTCACACGCGCGCGCACACACACCTGTCGCACCAGGGATCGCGATCACACTGAGCCTTGGCTAGCGTCCGTCAGCTTCACACACACACACATACATAAAGCCTTTCACTGCTCGCCCCGCTGACTGGCCCTCAACACCTCCGGCCGCCTCCTGTGGTCTTGCCTCGCTCCGCCCCTCCTTCCCTCCCTCCCACTGTTTCCCTCCCTCCCTCTGTCTCCCTCCCTCCTCTGTCTCCCTCCCTCCCTCCGTCTCCCTCCCTCCCTCAGTTTCCCTCCTTCACCCTTCATAACAAAATCGCAAAGGGCGAGTTTATTGGACAGCGTCACCTATCCTGAGAGTGAGCGTACCATCATAGCTTGGTGTGGAAGAAAACCCTGTGGCTTCATCCTGTCACTGGTGGCAGCAGTTCATATCTCTCAAGGAGGAGGTGAACGAGAAAAGTAAACCTCTGCTTCAATAAGCAATGGCGGGAAGCTAAATAAAGGACAAAAAGGCCTGGAAAAAGTACAGAGAACTAGGAACAGAGGAGAATAGAGAGGCACTAAAGAGAACCAGAAACAAATACACCCAAGTTAGGAGAGAAGCCGAGAGGCAATTTGAAAATGACATTGCTGCTAAAGTTTGGACCAACCAAAGCTGTTCTGTAGCCATACCAGGAGAAAAACAACATTGTGAGACAATGTACTCATATTTAGGAGACAAGAGGGAATTCTCACAGAAAATGGTAATATTGTATATGAGAAAGTCAACAAAAGATTTCAGGTGTTTACATTAGAACCAGCGTGGAGACTAAGGTTGCCGGATGGCAGGCCAGCGTGGAGACTAAGGTTGCCGGATGGCAGGCCAGCGTGGAGACTAAGGTTGCCGGATGGCAGGCCAGCGTGGAGACTAAGGTTGCCGGATGGCAGGCCAGCGTGGAGACTAAGGTTGCCGGATGGCAGGCCGGGAAAGACGTGGATGACATTGTAGTCATTGAAGACGAAGGAAGAAAACACCTGAATCTGACATCTGACATCAAACACCTACATCTGACAAAATCAATGAACCAGATCTAATGTCTCCACGGCCGCTCGAAGAGCCTGCAGAAGTACTTTGTCGCTCCTTATCAGTTATTTTATAAAATACTTGAGGCAGGAAGTCTTCCAGATGTCTGAAACAAAGCAAACATGGTTCCAATGTAAAGAAAAAGGATAGAGAGGAGGCACTAAATTACAGATGGGCGTCATTGACAAGTATTGCGTGTAAAGTGGTGGAGAAAGTCACGAGGTTGATAATGGTGAGCATCTGGAGAGGACCAACTGCCTGACAAAAGCTCAGCATGTAGTCAAGAAGGGAAAGGTCTCACAAACTTGCTTCAGTTTTATGACAGTTACTAAAATAAGACAGAAAATTAAGGTTGGGGTAGACTGTATTTTCTTAAAATACAGTTTACCTGTAGACTTTATTTTGATAATTTAGTCTGTTTTTAAAGACTAGATTATCAAAAAGAATTTGACAACAGCTGCTGATGACAGGCCGGTGTACAAGGCCAGTCCATAGCGGGTTGAATAAGGACAAAAATCATGGTAAACTGCGATAAGTTATATCGTCTTCGTAATAGGGTACTTAATAACATTAATAATAATAACTTCATTAATTTTCCACCCCTCTACCGCCCGCGATTTAGCCACCATCTTGAAAAAAATGGCGGCCGAAACTATTGTTTTAATATCTCGCATGTGACTCACTTTAGAAGACTTTTTTTTTATATAATACATGATTAGTGCATTAGTGCAGCTACCCTAGACTATATGAAGTGGAGTACAGTGTGTCAAAAAAGCTAACTAGTTGATGCTAAGAAATCTCCATCACACAGGATGGTTAGTCAAACAGAGGCATGTGATAAGCAGTCTGCACTGGCAGACTCCGGATGCATTTTGAGGATATCATCAACACAAGATTAATAAGATAGCAGTGGTAATAAAAGTCCCCACCTCGCAGGATGGTTAGTCATACAGGGCCATATATTTAGTAGCCTGCACTGGCAAATTTTGGGTACACTGTGAGAATATCTTCAAGAATACGAGAATGAATAAAGTAATTGCAAAGCTCCAGGTACCTCGTGCCAACTGGTCTGAAAGGTCTAATAACTGGGCATTCAGTAATGTAGTGCAGGAGATCGTGCCGCAGTTCCTGCTCACAGAGTTTGCAACTGGAGTGCTCAGGATTGGGAGATCCGTCACCTGCAGCCACCTGCCACAGGTAACGGTAACCCAACCTGATCCTTGCAACCACTGTGTCGCACAGTCTGGTGGACGTTTTGTGCTGCCCATAGATATAGGTTTCAGATCTGAACAAATCATAGTTTTTTATACTAGTACTTTCAGGTCGTTGGGAGTCAGTAAGTTCTTTCCTATCAGATCTGAATGTTTCCACCAATACAGTTTTGACAGTAGAGATGGGGATACCTAGATCTAATTCAACTTCATTTTTGTTGCGCGCTAATTTGGCTGCAATGTCTGTCTCATTATGATGGGTTATATTTATGTGTGAAGGTATCCATACAAAGGAAATTCGAGACCCTTTACTCTGTGCATCAATTAGGTCATTTATAATTGGGAGTATGAGGTTCTTGCTATCGATCTTCCAAGAGAAGTTTTCGATTGCTTTAGAAGACAATACGTCGATATATGAAATAATCTACGTAAAATTATCTACAAAACCTGTTCTATTCATTTCTCTAGTGCGTAGCACGGTTTTGACGCCAGAGCTGCGAGAATGTTCGGTCCATTTTTTTCAGGGCTTTCGTTACCCAATATATCTTGTCTTGCAGGAGCGTCCTTCCTCTTCCAGTGTGGCTTAGGACACAGCGACTGGTCACCTGGCGGAGTTACCACCCGTGCACCCACCCGTGCACCCACCCGTGCACCCACCCGTGCACCCAACCATCCAGCCTCAGTGATGCTACATATTGTTATCAGTAGTGGTCGCCTGGCCGGTTACTGCTGCATATTTACAACTATTATTGTTCTCCTTGACAGGTTTGAGTCCCATGTTAAGGACAGTGTGCCATAGTCTCCCATCTCTTGTTTATTTATTTATATACATACAAGAAGGTACATTGGGTTTATGAGAGTACAAAGTATTGATATTTTTACAATCTTGTAAAGTTACTAACACGCAGAGCGCTTCGGGCAGGTCCTTATTCACTCTCCTCTGATGAAATATGTTATTCTTCACAGGAATATAATGAAATCTAGTTGGGTTGATTTTGTAGACTAATGTGAAGACAGAGGTGAGTGAAAGTGTGGCTTCTGTTTATTCCGTCCATGTGTTATTTATCCTTCTGTCACTTGCAAGTTCTCGAACTGTACCAGTGGGATCATCACAGTCCTCTTCATCAATGTTTATTTCAGAGTTTCATCTGAAAGTAGCATGCTTAGGAGGATGAGTGACACATTAAATCCCTCCCATAGTGTAAAGAGTGTTGAACTCATCAATGGTATAGATGTTTATATCAGCATTGTTGAGTACAAATTGTGTAAAGGAGGCAGTTTGAAGGTCCTTGTCCGGATGCTGCCAAGCTCAAACCTGAGTGCTGACTTTTATTTATTATTTATTTATTTATATATATACAAGAAGGTACAAAGGGTTTGTGAGAATACATTGAATAGTACAGTATTTACAATCTTGTAAAGCCACTAGTACGCGCAGCGTTTCGGGCAGGTCCTTAATCTAACAGATAATTTTAAGTAGGTAATTTCTATCAGAATTAATAAATGATAACAGATACATTGCAAGAGAAAAATGAGATGAGAGAGCTTAGTAAGTATATTAAAGCACATTGTTATATTAAAGCTCTGATTGATTACATTGACAGCTTGATTGGTAATTTAAACAAGATTAATAGACACCATACAGCAGATTGACAGCACATATAAGAAGTCAGCAATGATCAGAATGATAAAGATGTTCAGATTGGGTACATAAAGATTGGGAGATTGGGTAGCAATAGATACAGTGCAACTTTAAAGCAAAACGTAAAAAACTATGAAGAAGAAATTAGCTACTTTTTAGTATTGTTTTTGAATGACGTAAAAGTTGGACAGCTTTTCAATTCAATAGGGAGTGAGTTCCATAGACTGGGTCCCTTTATTTGCATAGTGTGTTTACACAGATTAAGTTTAACTCTGGGGATATCAAAGAGATATTTATTTCTGGTGTGGTGATAATGGGTCCTATTACATCTGTCCAGGGAGAGTTTCAGAGCAGGATTTGCATTTACGAACAGGGTTTGTAAATGTAGTTAACACAAGAGAATTTGTGGAGTGAGATGACTCATCACAGGAAGCACACACTCCTAAGGTAGGGAAACCATTCAGTAGATGTTCAGAACCCTACTGTTGACTAAGATGAACAACAAGGCTTCATGTTCAGAACCATACTGTTGACTAAGATGAACAACAAGGCTTCATGCTCAGAACCATACTGTTGACTAAGATGAACAACAAGGCTTCATGCTCAGAACCCTACTGTTGACTAAGATGAACAACAAGGCTTCATGCTCAGAACCATACTGTTGACTAAGATGAACAACAAGGCTTCATGCTCAGAACCATACTGTTGACTAAGATGAACAACAAGGCTTCATGCTCAGAACCATACTGTTGACTAAGATGAACAACAAGGCTTCATGCTCAGAACCATACTGTTGACTAAGATGAACAACAAGGCTTCATGTTCAGAACCATACTGTTGACTAAGATGAACAACAAGGCTTGTTTGAAGAGGTGATCTGAAAGAGTTTGGTCCAGCTGGTGCTGGGACAGCATGAACTGTTCCCTACATACTTTGATTTTCTTACTTGTTCTTCAAGACAACAGTTTCCACAAGACAATAGAGGGTGTCTGGCATAAGAAAATACAAGTGTCAGGGATGTATCTGGTGGTGGATACTGATCCGCCTCATACATCTGGTCACCTTATATCTTCAGCAATGATTTTGACGGCTGTATTTACTACCCACAGCTGCTCTTCGTTCTCTTTATTACTTCTCTGTTTCTCTTACCCAACATGTGTCACAGTGTTGTTCCCTGTGTCACAGTGTTGTTCCCTGTGTCACAGTGTTGCCCCCTGTGTCACAGTGTTGTTCCCTGTGTCACAGTGTTGTTCCCTGTGTCACAGTGTTGCCCCCTGTGTCACAGTGTTGTTCCCTGTGTCACAGTGTTGTTCCCTGTGTCACAGTGTTGTTCACTGTGTCACAGTGTTGTTCACTGTGTCACAGTGTTGTTCACTGTGTCACAGTGTTGTTCCCTGTGTCACAGTGTTGTTCACTGTGTCACAGTGTTGTTCACTGTGTCACAGTGTTGTTCCCTGTGTCACAGTGTTGTTCCCTGTGTCACAGTGTTGTTCACTGTGTCACAGTGTTGTTCACTGTGTCACAGTGTTGTTCACTGTGTCACAGTGTTGCTCACTGTGTCACAGTGTCGCCCCCTGTGTCACAGTGTTGTTCACTGTGTCACAGTGTTGCTCACTGTGTCACAGTGTTGTTCACTGTGTCACAGTGTTGTTCACTGTGTCACAGTGTTGCTCACTGTGTCACAGTGTTGTTCACTGTGTCACAGTGTTGTTCACTGTGTCACAGTGTTGTTCCCTGTGTCACAGTGTTGTTCACTGTGTCACAGTGTTGTTCCCTGTGTCACAGTGTTGTTCCCTGTGTCACAGTGTTGTTCACTGTGTCACAGTGTTGTTCACTGTGTCACAGTGTTGTTCCCTGTGTCACAGTGTTGTTCACTGTGTCACAGTGTTGTTCACTGTGTCACAGTGTTGTTCACAGTGTCACAGTGTTGTTCACTGTGTCACAGTGTTGTTCACTGTGTCACAGTGTCGCCCCCTGTGTCACAGTGTTGTTCACTGTGTCACAGTGTTGCTCACTGTGTCACAGTGTTGTTCACTGTGTCACAGTGTTGCTCACTGTGTCACAGTGTTGTTCACTGTGTCACAGTGTTGTTCCCTGTGTCACAGTGTTGTTCACTGTGTCACGGCAACACACTACAACCTTTGCTCTATTTTTGTTTACGCATACAATAAAGTCTTCTACTTTTGCCTCAGTTCAGATGTTATTGTTGTGTCAGCTGGTAGATGACAGTCTCCACACGGTGCACAGTCTCCACACGGTGCACAGTCTCCACACAGTGCACAGTCTCCACACGGTGCACAGTCTCCACACAGTGCACAGTCTCCACACGGTGCACAGTCTCCACACAGTGCACAGTCTCCACACAGTGCACAGTCTCCACACAGTGCACAATCTCCACACAGTGCACAGTCTCCACACGGTGCACAGTCTCCACACAGTGCACAGTCTCCACACAGTGCACAGTCTCCACACGGTGCACAGTCTCCACACAGTGCACAGTCTCCACACGGTGCACAGTCTCCACACGGTGCACAGTCTCCACACGGTGCACAGTCTCCACACAGTGCACAGTCTCCACACGGTGCACAGTCTCCACACAGTGCACAGTCTCCACACAGTGCACAGTCTCCACACGGTGCACAGTCTCCACACGGTGCACAGTCTCCACACGGTGCACAGTCTCCACACGGTGCACAGTCTCCACACGGTGCACAGTCTCCACACGGTGCACAGTCTCCACACAGTGCACAGTCTCCACACGATGCACAGTCTCCACACGGTGCACAGTCTCCACACAGTGCACAGTCTCCACACAGTGCACAGTCTCCACACGGTGCACAGTCTCCACACAGTGCACAGTCTCCACACGGTGCACAGTCTCCACACGGTGCACAGTCTCCACACGGTGCACAGTCTCCACACAGTGCACAGTCTCCACACGGTGCACAGTCTCCACACAGTGCACAGTCTCCACACAGTGCACAGTCTCCACACGGTGCACAGTCTCCACACGGTGCACAGTCTCCACACAGTGCACAGTCTCCACACAGTACACAGTCTCCACACAGTGCACAGTCTCCACACAGTGCACAGTCTCCACACAGTGCACAATCTCCACACAGTGCACAGTCTCCACACAGTGCACAGTCTCCACACGCTGCACAGTCTCCACACAGTACACAGTCTCCACACAGTACACAGTCTCCACACAGTGCACAGTCTCCACACAGTGCACAGTCTCCACACAGTACACAGTCTCCACACAGTGCACAGTCTCCACACAGTGCACAGTCTCCACACAGTGCACAGTCTCCACACAGTACACAGTCTCCACACAGTGCACAGTCTCCACACAGTACACAGTCTCCACACAGTGCACAGTCTCCACACAGTACACAGTCTCCACACAGTGCACAGTCTCCACACAGTACACAGTCTCCACACTGTGCACAGTCTCCACACAGTGCACAGTCTCCACACAGTGCACAGTCTCCACACAGTGCACAGTCTCCATACGGTGCACAGTTTCAATTACACTTAAAAGTTGTTTACATTGTTTACCCTCTCCTGTGACGCTCCTTCACCACAACAAAAACAGTTTGGGCGCCATTTTGTTTACAATTGCGGCCAAATCTAAGGCAGTTAGTGATGCAAAATTGATATATTATTTAGTATTTCGAAGACGATACAACTTATTGCATCTTTCCATTGTTTCCTTAATCGGCATTTTTTTCTTCGTGTGTCGACTGGACTAAAGATGGCGAGGGAGGCTGGGATAACTGGGGGAACACTGAACTAGGTTATGGGGAATACCTGAAGGACAGAAAGCAGTTAGGCAATGAGAGAGTTGTCATGCTGGAGGAATGTAACAAATGTAGTCGCACAAGGCTCTTTCCTTGGACCACTCCTCTTCCTAATTTATGTCAATGACAAACTCTAGAAGTTGGAAAACAAATGGTTGCTGGAATTCATTCCCAACAAGTGTAAGGTAATGAGATGGAAAAGGGAGAAGGAGGAGACCACGAGGCATCTACCCTATAGAGTGAAAACAACTTCAAGAATCAGAAAGAGAAACATTTGGTAGTGGATATAGTCGCCACCGCGACACCGTAGGCACTCAAACAGGGTACTTGTGTGCCTGTGGTATATTTCAGCAGCATTCGGGACGCTGACAAGTACATGAACATCTTTTAGAAACCTTAATCAGGATTCTTTCAAGGTAACCTACACATCATCTGTTAGACCAATACTGGAATATGCAGCACCGGCACGGAATCCGCAC
>WNGS01162887.1:21396-37242 GCA_020271785.1 Procambarus virginalis
GCAATCAGCCTTACCTTGAGGATACCTTGAGGTGCTTCCGGGGCTTATCGTCCCCGCGGCCCGGTCATCGACCAGGCCTCCTGGTTGCTGGACTGATCAACCAGGCTGTTGGACGCGGCTGCTCGCAGCCTGACGTATGAGTCACAGCCTGGTTGATCAGGTATCCTTTGGAGGTGCTTATCCAGTTCTCTCTTGAACACTGTGAGGGGTTTGCCAGTTATGTCCCTTATGTGTAGTGGAAGCGTGTTGAACAGTCTCGGGCCTCTGATGTTGATAGAGTTCTCTCTCAGAGTACCAGTTGCACCTCTGCTTTTCAACGGGGGTATTCTGCACATCCTGCCATGTCTTCTGGTCTCATGTGATGTTATTTCTGTGTGCAGGTTTGGGACCAGCCCCTCTAATATTTTCCACGTGTAAATTATTATGTATCTCTCCCGCCTGCGCTCAAGGGAATACAGATTTAGGCTCTTTAGTCGGTCCCAATAGTTTAGATGTTTTACCGAGTGGATTCTAGCAGTAAAGGATCTCTGCACGCTCTCCAGGTCAGCAATTTCACCCGCAGTGAAAGGGGCTGTCATTGTGCAGCAGTACTCCACTCTAGAGAGCACAAGCGTTTTGAAAAGTGTCATCATCGGTATAGCATCTCTAGTGTGAAAAGTTCTTGTTATCCAACCTGTCATTTTTCTTGCAGTTGTGACGGCTACTTTATTGTGTTCTTTAAAGGTAAGGTCTTCCGACATGAGTACACCCAGATCCTTTACATTGCCTTTTCGTTCTATGTTATGATTTGCCTGAGTTTTGTACGTGGTTTCAGTTTTTATATTTTCATTTTTTCCATAGCGCATGAGCTGGAACTTGTCTTCGTTAAACACCATATTATTTTCTGTAGCCCATAGAAAGACCTGATCTACATCTGACTGGAGGTTCGCCGTGTCCTCTATGTTGCCTACTCTCATGAAGATCCTAGTGTCATCTGCAAAGGATGATACAGTGCTATAGGTTGTGTTCTTGTCTATGTCCGATATAAGGATGAGAAAAAGTACTGGAGCAAGCACAGTACCCTGGGGGACTGAGCTCTTACACATTGGGTTCTGTTGGTCAGGAAATTGTAGATCCATCTGCCTACTTTTCCGGTAATTCCTTTTGAGCGCATTTTATGGGCAATAACACCATGGTCACATTTATCAAAAGCTTTTGCAAAATCTGTGTAAATTACATCAGCGTTTTGTTTGTCTTCCATAGCATCTAATGCCATATCATAGTGGTCCAGCAACTGCGACAGGCAAGAGCGCCCTGTTCTGAAACCATGTTGTCCGGGGTTATGGAGATGCTGTGATTCCATGTATTTTGTGATCTTACTTCTTAGCACTCTCTCAAAAATTTTTATGATGTGCGATGTTAGTGCTATCGGTCTGTAATTTTTTGCCTCTGCCTTATTTCCTCCTTTATGAAGTGGTGCTATCTCTGCTGTTTTTAGTATATCAGGAATAACGCCAGTATCTAGGCTTTGTCTCCACAGAATGTGAAGGGCCTGCGATAGTGGTTTTTTACAGTTCTTGATGAATATGGAGTTCCAAGAATCCGGGCCTGGTGCGGAGTGCATAGGCATACTGTTTATGGCTTCTTCAAAATCCAGTGGGGATAGGGTGACGTCTGATATATGATTTGATGTTGGTATCATATCCATGAAAAATTCATTTGGGTTATCGATCTTTAGTGCGTTTAATGGCTCGCTGAAGACAGAGTCGTATTGCTTCCTCAGTAGCTTGCTCATTTCTTTGTTGTCATCGGTGAAAGTTCCATCTTCCTTTCGCAGGGGCCCGATACTAGATGTGGTTTTTGATCTTGATTTTGCATAGGAGAAAAAATATAGCTTAATGCTATAATTAAAAACAATGCCAGAGATAATTGAGTGGCACAGCCAGTACAGTATGTAGAAATATATTCTGTATACACAGAGGGCATAGTATAGTTAATAATTTCCAGGGGTAATGATATGCTAGTGCCCAGTACATGTAAAGTCTGCAACCCCAAACTTGCACTACAAGTGAGCACTTGACATATGGTAAGTAGCTGCGGGCAGCCCTAGACTTGGGGATCCGTCGCAGCACCCCTAAATTAGAGAGTAGCATAGGAGAAACGTGAGGAGCTCGAAGAGCAAGATGTTCTGCAGTCAAGGGAGGAGGGCGGGTGTTTCGTGTGGAGCGTACCGTAGCTGTGTAGGAGTGAGAGGGAAACCTCCTTGTGCGTTTGCTTAAATGTGCGCCCCCCCCCACGGCGCGCGCAGCTCTCACAGAGCGCTGCGTAATTGTTTTCGCCTCCCAGAATTCCCCCGCTTAATTTAAATTATGCAGGGGCCATTTCTGATCGGGGAGAAAACAAACCAGGAGTGAGGGGACCTTAATTTATTAACTAATGTTTACAGAGCAATTGCTATACCACAATATCCAAGTAGGCGTGTAACATGGCTGAGTAGCATGCCAGTACTGCAAAGATGCACTAAAGGAAATAAGTCATAGGACATTAACCGTGTCTAGTGCCAGCTAGCCGAAGCAATGTTGCAGTACTCGCAATCAGCTTAAAGCTATAATTAAAACAATGCCAGAGATAATTGAGTGGCACAGCCAGTACAGTATGTATAAAATATATTCTGTATACACAGAGGGCATAGAATAGTTACTAGTTTCCAAGGGTAACGATATGCTAGTGCCTAGTACATGTAAAGTCTGCAACCCCAAACTTGCACACAAGTGAGCACTTGACATATGGTAAGTAGCGCAACTGCTGTACCACAATATAAGAGAAGGCATGTAACATGTCTGAGTAGAATGCCAGTACTGCAAAGATGCAACTAAGGGAATAAGTCATAGGACATTAACCGTGCCTAGTGGCAGCTAGCCGAACAGGAAAATTTCTGTAATTCTCTCTACAGAGCAAACACAGACCTCCAATTAGCTTTAACTGACAGTCCTTAACATAAGCTTTCATTTGACACCCCACAAGTATATGTAAATTTGAAAGCTTTAGTTTCTAGAGTCCCTAGAGCGACTAGCCTATTCTAGAAACTTAGGAAAACTAGCTGAGGGGATTCTACATCCCCTCACAAATATACAGCGTTTTGGGCAGGTTCTTAATCTAACAGATAATATTAAGTAGGTAAATTTTAACAAAATTTATAAAATGCTAACAGGTATATTGTAAGAAAAAATTGAGAGATTTGTAGGTATATTAAAGCACTTCCCCAGGACAAGCTTTGATTGAAAGCATTGATAGCTTGATTGATAATTTGACAAAGGTTAATAGGCACAATAAAGCATATTGATAACACATATAAGATGACAGCAATGATCACGATGGTAAAGTTGTATGGCTTAAGTATATAAATATTGGGGGATTGGGAAGCACTAGATACAGTGCAAGTTTCAAGCACAAGGTAGGAAACTATGAAGATGAAATTAGGTACTTTTTATTTTGTTTTTGAATCAGACAAAAAAGGGACAGCTTTTCAATTCATTAGGGAGAGAGTTCCATAGACCAGGACCCTTATTTGCATAGTGTTTACATAGATTAAGTTTGACTCTGGGGATATCAAAGATATTTATTTCTGGTGTGGTGATTATGTGTTCTATTACATCTGTCCAGGGAGAGTTTCAGAGCAGGATTTGCAGTTAAGAACAGGGTTTTGTAAATGTAGTTGGCAAAAGAGAATGTGCGGAGTGAGGTTATATTTAGGTATTTAAACAAGGGAGCTGAGTGTTGTCTGAAAGCAGAGTTTGTTATTATTCTGATAGCAGATTTTTGCTGGGTGATGATGGACTTGAGGTGGTTTGCAGTGGTTGAACCCCATGCACAGATACCATAATTAAGATAGGGATAGATTAGTGCATAATATAGCGAGAGGAGAGCAGAGTTAGGTACATAATATCTGATTTTAGAGAGTATACCAACTGTTTTAGAGATTTTCTTAGTTATGTGTTGTATGTGGGTGATGAAGTTGAGTCTCTTGTCTAAGTATAGGCTAAGAACTTTCCATCATTTTTATTACTGATGTTAACATTGTCTATCTGAAGCTGAATAGATGTAACACAAACAAGAAGCAAGGGGAGATACGTTTTCACCCTCAGGGTTATTAACCCATGGAACCGTCTACCCGCCGAAGCCGTAACTGCCAAAACTTTTTAATTTAAAAATCCAGCTAGAAAAAATCGTCAGGACAAATGGGGGACCTTTGGCAAGCCGCCGGCTTACTGTCCTTGTCGAGGCCACTACAGTGTTAGTGACCGGCAGGTAAATTCAGGTATTTCTCACCGCCATCCGCTTCCCCCCCCCCCTCCACCATCCTTATCAAATCCTTTGGTCATTAGAGTTCAAAAAGTTCTTGTGGATTTTCTCTCGTGTTGTGGTCTGTGGAAATGAACGAGAACGTGTTGGCGGCTGAGGGCGCTGCAGGGGGGACTATACTCAGTACCTCATCACTAAGACTAATACAAATCAGAGGAATCTTTAACTCGGAATGGAAAAGACAAGTGAGCGGCAGAGTTGCATAACTTACTGTGCGGAAGAGGAACACACCCTTGACCACTGCCTGAGAGACTGGACCCACCAAAGAGACATTACAAATATGTTTAGTACTCAAAATACACATTGTTAGAGTTAGGTACCTATCATTTGTCTAATACCGAGATTGTTCTTAAAATATTGGCCTCCTTCCCCCTCCACTTTGTACCCGAAGATAATATCAGTTGAAGGCTTGGTAAAGGTGAATCCTCTTGCCTGACGATCACATGTTCACTTGTGTTCCAGCTGCGTCTGGGGTCAAGTGCCTGCATGCGTGTGTCTACGGAACAGGTTGGTCTAGTACTTTACGACCAGCCTTCTAGCCTTGTTGTACCTGTTGTGTTACAATTTGACTATTCTGAGGTGCAAATTCTTTGTGGAATGTGGCGTTAAAGGTATGGATGGAGATGGCTTCCCACAACTTCTTCTTTCAGCGCATCCCACTTGTTGATCGCCCATACTGGCTACGACTATTACTTATATTCCTTCAGCTCATTTGCATTTTTTCTTCCAGCCGTGTCTTTCTTGTCCTACTTGTTTTTTAAGTTTGAAGATGAATCCTTGTCCACCTTATCTAGTTCCATCAGTATAGTGTATGATGTGATCATATTCCCTCTTTTTTCTATCCTCTAAGGTTGGGGATTTAGTTCCATTAACCTATCCTCGTAGCTTAACTCTTTTAGTTCTAGCACCAATTTTGTTGCAAACTTTTGCACTTTTCAATTTAGGCTTTATGTTTCGCAAGGTGCGGATTCCGTGCCGGTGCTGCATATTCCAGTATTGGTCTAACAGATGATGTGTAGGTTGCCTTGAAAGAATCCTGATTAAGGTTTCTAAAAGATGTTCATGTACTTGTCAGCGTCCCGAATGCTGCTGAAATATACCACAGGCACACAAGTACCCTGTTTGAGTGCCTGCGGTGTCGCGGTGGCGACTATATCCACTACCAAATGTTTCCTTTCTGATTCTTGAAGTTGTTTTCACTCTATAGGGTAGATGCCTCGTGGTCTCCACCTTCTCCCTTTTCCATCTCATTACCTTACACTTGTTGGGAATGAATTCCAGCAACCATTTGTTTTCCAACTTCTAGAGTTTGTCATTGACATAAATTAGGATGAGGAGTGGTCCAAGGAAAGAGCCTTGTGCGACTACATTTGTTACATTCCTCCAGCATGACAACTCTCTCATTGCCTAACTGCTTTCTGTCCTTCAGGTATTCTCCATAACCTAGTTCAGTGTTCCCCCAGTTATCCCAGCCTCCCTCGCCATCTTTAGTCCAGTCGACACACGAAGAAAAAAATGCCGATTAAGGAAACAATGGAAAGATGCAATAAGTTGTATCGTCTTCGAAATACTAAATAATATATCAATTTTGCATCACTAACTGCCTCAGATTTGGCCGCAATTGTAAACAAAATGGCGCCCAAACTGTTTTTGTTGTGGTGAAGGAGCGTCACAGGAGAGGGTAAACAATGTAAACAACTTTTAAGTGTAATTGAAACTGTGCACCGTGTGGAGACTGTGCACTGTGTGGAGACTGTGCACTGTGTGGAGACTGTGCACTGTGTGGAGACTGTGTACTGTGTGGAGACTGTGCACTGTGTGGAGACTGTGTACTGTGTGGAGACTGTGCACTGTGTGGAGACTGTGCACTGTGTGGAGACTGTGCACTGTGTGGAGACTGTGTACTGTGTGGAGACTGTGCACTGTGTGGAGACTGTGTACTGTGTGGAGACTGTGCACTGTGTGGAGACTGTGTACTGTGTGGAGACTGTGCACTGTGTGGAGACTGTGCACTGTGTGGAGACTGTGCACTGTGTGGAGACTGTGTACTGTGTGGAGACTGTGTACTGTGTGGAGACTGTGCACCGTGTGGAGACTGTGCACTGTGTGGAGACTGTGCACTGTGTGGAGACTGTGCACCGTGTGGAGACTGTGCACTGTGTGGAGACTGTGCACTGTGTGGAGACTGTGTACTGTGTGGAGACTGTGTACTGTGTGGAGACTGTGTACTGTGTGGAGACTGTGTACTGTGTGGAGACTGTGCACCGTGTGGAGACTGTGCACTGCGTGGAGACTGTGCACTGTGTGGAGACTGTGCACTGTGTGGAGACTGTGCACTGTGTGGAGACTGTGCACTGTGTGGAGACTGTGCACTGTGTGGAGACTGTGCACTGTGTGGAGACTGTGCACCGTGTGGAGACTGTGTACTATGTGGAGACTGTGCACTGTGTGGAGACTGTGCACTGTGTGGAGACTGTGCACTGTGTGGAGACTGTGCACTGTGTGGAGACTGTGTACTGTGTGGAGACTGTGCACTGTGTGGAGACTGTGCACTGTGTGGAGACTGTGCACCGTGTGGAGACTGTGCACTGTGTGGAGACTGTGCACCGTGTGGAGACTGTGCACCGTGTGGAGACTGTGCACTGTGTGGAGACTGTGCACTGTGTGGAGACTGTGCACTGTGTGGAGACTGTGCACTGTGTGGAGACTGTGCACCGTGTGGAGACTGTGCACCGTGTGGAGACTGTGCACCGTGTGGAGACTGTGCACTGTGTGGAGACTGTGCACCGTGTGGAGACTGTGCACTGTGTGGAGACTGTGCACTGTGTGGAGACTGTGCACTGTGTGGAGATTGTGCACTGTGTGGAGACTGTGCACTGTGTGGAGACTGTGCACTGTGTGGAGACTGTGCACTGTGTGGAGACTGTGCACCGTGTGGAGACTGTGCACCGTGTGGAGACTGTGCACCGTGTGGAGACTGTGCACCGTGTGGAGACTGTCATCTACCAGCTGACACAACAACATGAGTGTCATCTACCAGCTGACACAACAACATGAGTGTCATCTACCAGCTGACACAACAACATGAGTGTCATCTACCAGCTGACACAACAACATGAGTGTCATCTACCAGCTGACACAACAACATGAGTGTCATCTACCAGCTGACACAACAATAACATCTGAACTGAGGCAAAAGTAGAAGACTTTATTGTATGCGTAAACAAAAATAGAGCAAAGGTTGTAGTGTGTTGCCATGACACAGTGAACAACACTGTGACACAGTGAACAACACTGTGACACAGTGAACAACACTGTGACACAGTGAACAACACTGTGACACAGGGGGCAACACTGTGACACAGTGAACAACACTGTGACACAGTGAACAACACTGTGACACAGGGGGCAACACTGTGACACAGTGAACAACACTGTGACACAGTGAACAACACTGTGACACAGGGGGCAACACTGTGACACAGTGAACAACACTGTGACACAGTGAACAACACTGTGACACAGTGAACAACACTGTGACACAGTGAACAACACTGTGACACAGGGGGCAACACTGTGACACAGTGAACAACACTGTGACACAGTGAACAACACTGTGACACAGTGAACAACACTGTGACACAGGGAGCGACACTGTGACACATGTTGGGTAAGAGAAACAGAGAAGTAATAAAGAGAAAGAAGAGCGGCTTTGGGTAGTAAATACAGCCGAAAAAATCATTGCTGAAGATATAAGGTGACCAGATGTATGAGGCGGATCAGTATCCACCACCAGATACATCCCTGACACTTGTATTTTCTTATGCCAGACACCCTCTATTGTCTTGTGGAAACTGTTGTCTTGAAGAACAAGTAAGAAAATCAAAGTATGTATGGAACAGTTCATGCTGTCCCAGCACCAGCTGGACCAAACTCTTTCAGATCACCTCTTCAAACAAGCCTTGTTGTTCATCTTAGTCAACAGTATGGTTCTGAGCATGAAGCCTTGTTCATCTTAGTCAACAGTATGGTTCTGAGCATGAAGCCTTGTTCATCTTAGTCAACAGTATGGTTCTGAGCATGAAGCCTTGTTCATCTTAGTCAACAGTATGGTTCTGAGCATGAAGCCTTGTTCATCTTAGTCAACAGTATGGTTCTAAGCATGAAGCCTTGTTCATCTTAGTCAACAGTATGGTTCTGAGCATGAAGCCTTGTTCATCTTAGTCAACAGTATGGTTCTGAACATGAAGCCTTGTTCATCTTAGTCAACAGTATGGTTCTAAGCATGAAGCCTTGTTCATCTTAGTCAACAGTATGGTTCTGAACATCTACTGAATGGTTTCCCTACCTTAGGAGTGTGTGCTTCCTGTGATGAGTCATCTCACTCCACAAATTCTCTTGTGTCAACTACATTTACAAACCCTGTTCGTAAATGCAAATCCTGCTCTGAAACTCTCCCTGGACAGATGAAATAGGACCCATTATCACCACACCAGAAATAAATATCTCTTTGATATCCCCAGAGTTAAACTTAATCTGTGTAAACACACTATGCAAATAAAGGGACCCAGTCTATGGAACTCACTCCCTATTGAATTGAAAAGCTGTCCAACTTTTACGTCATTCAAAAACAATACTAAAAAGTAGCTAATTTCTTCTTCATAGTTTTTTACGTTTTGCTTTAAAGTTGCACTGTATCTATTGCTACCCAATCTCCCAATCTTTATGTACCCAATCTGAACATCTTTATCATTCTGATCATTGCTGACTTCTTATATGTGCTGTCAATCTGCTGTATGGTGTCTATTAATCTTGTTTAAATTACCAATCAAGCTGTCAATGTAATCAATCAGAGCTTTAATATAACAATGTGCTTTAATATACTTACTAAGCTCTCTCATCTCATTTTTCTCTTGCAATGTATCTGTTATCATTTATTAATTCTGATAGAAATTACCTACTTAAAATTATCTGTTAGATTAAGGACCTGCCCGAAACGCTGCGCGTACTAGTGGCTTTACAAGATTGTAAATACTGTACTATTCAATGTATTCTCACAAACCCTTTGTACCTTCTTGTATATATATAAATAAATAAATAATAAATAAAAGTCAGCACTCAGGTTTGAGCTTGGCAGCATCCGGACAAGGACCTTCAAACTGCCTCCTTTACACAATTTGTACTCAACAATGCTGATATAAACATCTATACCATTGATGAGTTCAACACTCTTTACACTATGGGAGGGATTTAATGTGTCACTCATCCTCCTAAGCATGCTACTTTCAGATGAAACTCTGAAATAAACATTGATGAAGAGGACTGTGATGATCCCACTGGTACAGTTCGAGAACTTGCAAGTGACAGAAGGATAAATAACACATGGACGGAATAAACAGAAGCCACACTTTCACTCACCTCTGTCTTCACATTAGTCTACAAAATCAACCCAACTAGATTTCATTATATTCCTGTGAAGAATAACATATTTCATCAGAGGAGAGTGAATAAGGACCTGCCCGAAGCGCTCTGCGTGTTAGTAACTTTACAAGATTGTAAAAATATCAATACTTTGTACTCTCATAAACCCAATGTACCTTCTTGTATGTATATAAATAAATAAACAAGAGATGGGAGACTATGGCACACTGTCCTTAACATGGGACTCAAACCTGTCAAGGAGAACAATAATAGTTGTAAATATGCAGCAGTAACCGGCCAGGCGACCACTACTGATAACAATATGTAGCATCACTGAGGCTGGATGGTTGGGTGCACGGGTGGGTGCACGGGTGGGTGCACGGGTGGGTGCACGGGTGGGTGCACGGGTGGGTGCACGGGTGGTAACTCCGCCAGGTGACCAGTCGCTGTGTCCTAAGCCACACTGGAAGAGGAAGGACGCTCCTGCAAGACAAGATATATTGGGTAACGAAAGCCCTGAAAAAAATGGACCGAACATTCTCGCAGCTCTGGCGTCAAAACCGTGCTACGCACTAGAGAAATGAATAGAACAGGTTTTGTAGATAATTTTACGTAGATTATTTCATATATCGACGTATTGTCTTCTAAAGCAATCGAAAACTTCTCTTGGAAGATCGATAGCAAGAACCTCATACTCCCAATTATAAATGACCTAATTGATGCACAGAGTAAAGGGTCTCGAATTTCCTTTGTATGGATACCTTCACACATAAATATAACCCATCATAATGAGACAGACATTGCAGCCAAATTAGCGCGCAACAAAAATGAAGTTGAATTAGATCTAGGTATCCCCATCTCTACTGTCAAAACTGTATTGGTGGAAACATTCAGATCTGATAGGAAAGAACTTACTGACTCCCAACGACCTGAAAGTACTAGTATAAAAAACTATGATTTGTTCAGATCTGAAACCTATATCTATGGGCAGCACAAAACGTCCACCAGACTGTGCGACACAGTGGTTGCAAGGATCAGGTTGGGTTACCGTTACCTGTGGCAGGTGGCTGCAGGTGACGGATCTCCCAATCCTGAGCACTCCAGTTGCAAACTCTGTGAGCAGGAACTGCGGCACGATCTCCTGCACTACATTACTGAATGCCCAGTTATTAGACCTTTCAGACCAGTTGGCACGAGGTACCTGGAGCTTTGCAATTACTTTATTCATTCTCGTATTCTTGAAGATATTCTCACAGTGTACCCAAAATTTGCCAATGCAGGCTACTAAATATATGGCCCTGTATGACTAACCATCCTGCGAGGTGGGGACTTTTATTACCACTGCTATCTTATTTAATCTTGTGTTGATGATATCCTCAAAATGCATCCGGAGTCTGCCAGTGCAGACTGCTTATCACATGCCTCTGTTTGACTAACCATCCTGTGTGATGGAGATTTCTTAGCATCAACTAGTTAGCTTTTTTGACACACTGTACTCCACTTCATATAGTCTAGGGTAGCTGCACTAATGCAGATGTACCTCATATATTAATAAAAAAAAAGTCTTCTAAAGTGAGTCACATGCGAGATATTAAAACAATAGTTTCGGCCGCCATTTTTTTCAAGATGGTGGCTAAATCGCGGGCGGTAGAGGGGTGGAAAATTAATGAAGTTATTATTATTAATGTTATTAAGTACCCTATTACGAAGACGATATAACTTATCGCAGTTTACCATGATTTTTGTCCTTATTCAACCCGCTATGGACTGGCCTTGTACACCGGCCTGTCATCAGCAGCTGTTGTCAAATTCTTTTTGATAATCTAGTCTTTAAAAACAGACTAAATTATCAAAATAAAGTCTACAGGTAAACTGTATTTTAAGAAAATACAGTCTACCCCAACCTTAATTTTTCTGTCTTATTTTAGTAACTGTCATAAAACTGAAGCAAGTTTGTGAGACCTTTCCCTTCTTGACTACATGCTGAGCTTTTGTCAGGCAGTTGGTCCTCTCCAGATGCTCACCATTATCAACCTCGTGACTTTCTCCACCACTTTACACGCAATACTTGTCAATGACGCCCATCTGTAATTTAGTGCCTCCTCTCTATCCTTTTTCTTTACATTGGAACCATGTTTGCTTTGTTTCAGACATCTGGAAGACTTCCTGCCTCAAGTATTTTATAAAATAACTGATAAGGAGCGACAAAGTACTTCTGCAGGCTCTTCGAGCGGCCGTGGAGACATTAGATCTGGTTCATTGATTTTGTCAGATGTAGGTGTTTGATGTCAGATGTCAGATTCAGGTGTTTTCTTCCTTCGTCTTCAATGACTACAATGTCATCCACGTCTTTCCCGGCCTGCCATCCGGCAACCTTAGTCTCCACGCTGGCCTGCCATCCGGCAACCTTAGTCTCCACGCTGGCCTGCCATCCGGCAACCTTAGTCTCCACGCTGGCCTGCCATCCGGCAACCTTAGTCTCCACGCTGGCCTGCCATCCGGCAACCTTAGTCTCCACGCTGGTTCTAATGTAAACACCTGAAATCTTTTGTTGACTTTCTCATATACAATATTACCATTTTCTGTGAGAATTCCCTCTTGTCTCCTAAATATGAGTACATTGTCTCACAATGTTGTTTTTCTCCTGGTATGGCTACAGAACAGCTTTGGTTGGTCCAAACTTTAGCAGCAATGTCATTTTCAAATTGCCTCTCGGCTTCTCTCCTAACTTGGGTGTATTTGTTTCTGGTTCTCTTTAGTGCCTCTCTATTCTCCTCTGTTCCTAGTTCTCTGTACTTTTTCCAGGCCTTTTTGTCCTTTATTTAGCTTCCCGCCATTGCTTATTGAAGCAGAGGTTTACTTTTCTCGTTCACCTCCTCCTTGAGAGATATGAACTGCTGCCACCAGTGACAGGATGAAGCCACAGGGTTTTCTTCCACACCAAGCTATGATGGTACGCTCACTCTCAGGATAGGTGACGCTGTCCAATAAACTCGCCCTTTGCGATTTTGTTATGAAGGGTGAAGGAGGGAAACTGAGGGAGGGAGGGAGACGGAGGGAGGGAGGGAGACAGAGGGAGGGAGGGAGACAGAGGGAGGAGGGAAACAGTGGAGGGAGGGAAGGAGGGGCGGAGCGAGGCAAGACCACAGGAGGCGGCCGGAGGTGTTGAGGGCCAGTCAGCGGGGCGAGCAGTGAAAGGCTTTATGTATGTGTGTGTGTGTGAAGCTGACGGACGCTAGCCAAGGCTCAGTGTGATCGCGATCCCTGGTGCGACAGGTGTGTGTGCGCGCGCGTGTGAGAGAGTGAGGTGTGTACACACCAACTCTCGCTTCCTGCCCGTGTTGACACTGTCTAAGCAGTGCGTCCCGCCCGGGCACCTTGCTCCATGCCCTAACACCGCGCAGTAATACCGCTCCAACATTAACAATTCACAAATGAATTAAAAAGACAGCATATAGTGAGCAAGTTTCACAACTCCATATATTATAATATTGTATGTGATGTTTAATGAAGGAGCAGGGACACTAGAGCCCACAAGGCGTGCCCGGGCGAGGCGCGGGGACACACACATTATTTACTAATAATCACCATCTTCCCACTCAGTTTCAAGGTAATATATATGTGGCATCTCGATGTCTTAATCTTACCGTCTGTGTTAAGTCACCTGTAATGGTCTGTTATACTTGTAAAGTTGATTAAGTATTCGTAAAGTTGGTTTAATATTGATGAAGTTGGTGTGGTGTTGTTGATGTTAGGTACTGTTAAGGCTGTCTGGTGCTGCTGCCAGTCACTACATGCTTACAGGTCCTCAGTCTTCCTCCACTTAACACCAACTGTTTCTCTTACGCATCAATAACTGGCAGTGATTTGTAAGTTGACACAAGTATACTGTTTACACTATGATATGAGATCATGATATACACTATAGTTAATGATAATGATACCGAGGACAGTAATATGTTAAGATAACACAATAACAAGTGTACAACTGCCACAAGGTACTAGCGAAGACCTCATATAATAATACACTTTCCATAACGAGAATAACAATTGTGTTGACTACTAGGGACTACCCTAATAGGCTGTATCCTACGAGAGGGTAACCTGCTAGGGTGTAGCCTACTAGGGTACAGGTTACTATAGTGTGTAGCCTACTAGGGTACAGGTTACTATAGTGTGTAGCCTAGTAGGGTACAGGTTACTATAGGGTGTAACCTAGTAGGGTACAGGTTACTATAGGGTGTAGCCTACTAGGGTACAGGTTACTATAGGGTGTAGCCTACTAGGGTACAGGTTACTATAGGGTGTAGCCTACTAGGGTACAGGTTACTATAGGGTGTAGCCTACTAGGGTACAGGTTACTATAGGGTGTAGCCTACTAGGGTACAGGTTACTATAGGGTGTAGCCTACTAGGGTACAGGTTACTATATGGTACACCCAAATTAGGTGCCTCTATACTGAACCTTGGAATGATAAATGTAGGATTTTTACAGTAACAACTTCGTGTGTCCAGGACGAACCGAAGCGTCGTCACTTTCTTGTGTGTAATTACCTAAGTGTAGTTACAGGATGAGAGCTACGCTCGTGGTGTCCCGTCTTCCCGGCACCTAACTTGTTCCAACCGTCTACCACTCCGTTTGCGAAAGACGCTACTAATATTATTTTCGGTACGTTTGGTTCCTTAGCTTGAATCTGTGTCCTATTGTTCGTGATGTTGCTGGTTTCAGGAATTCCGCGTTGTCAATTTGGTCTATTCCTGTTAGTATTTTGTAAATGGTGATCATATCCCCTCTTTTTCTTTTATCTTCTAAGTTAGGCATATTTAACGCCTCTAGCCTCCCTTCATAACTCTTGCTTCTCAGTTCCGGAAGTCATTTTGTAGCTTGCCGCTGTAACTTTTCTAGGTTATTATGTGGTTCTTGAGATTTGGGCACCATACAGCTGCTGCATATTCTAGTCTTGGTCTCACAAAGGTCATGAACAGTTTCTTTAGTATGTCATCATCCATATAATTATAAGCAAGTCTGAAGTTGGAAAGCGACACCTACGCTTCTCTCACAATGTTCCTCCTGTGTTCCTCTGGCGACAGTTTACTACCCACAGCCGCCCCCAGGTCTCGTTCCTTAATGGGGTTCTCTAATTCCTTTCCACATAATTTGTAAGTTGTGTGTTGTCTATTTTCTCCCGCCCATCTCCCTGTCTTGCTAGTACTTATAGTAATGATGACGACCATAGTACATATACCGACGTACAATCCAATTAGAAAATATAAATAGTTACTATTGAACTTGGACAAACGGGAAAAACTATTTTCTACTTACGTTGCCAAGACAACTAACCTAACCTTCCTAGGGTTAATATACGCTATCACACGCCAAATATAGAACATATGTACGCTATACTAGGCCGAGGAATATTTAAATGAGTTTTTTAGCTTCATTTTTTCGGAATCTATTAAGTAAATATTAAAATCTACTAACTGCTTAGTACGTCAATGTTTGTACTATGGTACACATAGTTACAAAGTACTATCTAAACAGGAGAATGGGTTGAGATTCTTATATTCACATTCTATAACATGGTATTTATTGACAGTGAATTCCAGTTGTCACTCGACGCTCCAAGCACTTATTTTTTCTAGCTCAGTTTGATGGGCATCACTCTCGTCTGCGTCTCCTGTCTCCCCCCAGTATCTTAGCGTCATACATAACATAGTTTATAATTCTGTGTTCCTTCTGGTAGATGTTTATGTAGACGATGAACATTACTGGTGCAAGAACTGAACCCTGTTCTTGCACGCGCGTGCGTGTATGTCTGCGAGTGCGTGTGTGTGTGGGTGTGTGTGTGTGTGTGGTGTGTGTGTGTGTGTTTGTGTGTGTGTGTGTGTGTGTGTGGTGTGTGTGTGTGTGTGTGTCTGCGCGTGCGTGTCTGTGTGTACTTACCTAATTGTACTTGCGGGGGTTGAACTCTGGCTCTTTGGTCCCGCCTCTCAGCTATCAATCAACTAATGTACAAGTTAATGAGCCTACTGGGCTCTATCATATCTACATTTGAAACTGTGTATGGAGTCAGCCTCCACCACC
>WNGS01162888.1:0-19304 GCA_020271785.1 Procambarus virginalis
CGAAGGATGTAGCCTTCAATCTAAGTACATAGGTATGACGTCGACCAAGCTGACGAGGTGTTTGACCTGTCATCTTCAATCCGGTGCCCCTAAAAATCACATGAGACAAGCCCATGACATCATCCCAACAAGGAAAATGTTGAATAAAAACACTTGTATAATAGACAAAACCTAAGATTTAAGGAGATTACAAATTCTTGAAGCAAGCCACATAAAAAGTCGAACAACCCGCCATAAATACCTGAACTATTCACTGTACCCACCATGAGGGTAAGAACAAGGCCGGAAAGTGAAGATGCCCACGTTGACGGCGCTGCTCAGAGCGCCACGCCCACTACACCTGATTAATCTTTGTATGTGCTTCCTCTCCTTTTGTAGTCTTATTCTTCACCCTTTACGCCTTACTTTTTACTTTATTCGCCTTGCTCTTCACCTACTTATATTAGTATGTACCTGTCCTCCCTAATGGTATAAATCGAATACGCCCAGTACTGTCCCAAATCCACAGGGAAATAGCAGTTAGGTTATATAGACTACGTCTAGGTTACAGATGCAACTGGGAGATTGGTGAACCCCGACAGAGAGAGTGCATCTTCTGCCCAAACTGTCACAGAAAAGCCATTACTTCACTATCTTCTAGAATGTGAAGCAACCAACGACCTTAGAAGAGCTTTAAGAGTTCCTGAATCTTGCTGTGGCCACCCTGAAGCCATCAACAGAGCCACTCTCCTGGTCAACAAAGGTGTCCAGCAGCTGGACGCCCTCATAAAGACTGTGAAGCAGTATCCTCCCCCGCGATAACAGCTCGATGATTAAATGCAATGTCAGAATAATGAAAAGAATTACGGAGAAAAACAAAAAAAATTGTACCACTTACGGGCTATTCATGCCCGTGCCACCTCTTGGGTGGCTTAATCCTTATCAATCAGGAGTAGCCACCATTTGGTCACATTTGGTCCGGAGACATCTCCGTCACGCAGGGTGCCGTCGCACCTCCACAGATCTCCAGTATCATCACTCGATACTGTAATGGCTCATAAGGGCTACCACTTACGGGCTATTCATGCCCGTGCCACTCTTGGGTGGCTTAATCTTTATCAATCAATCAATCAACAGCAGGACAGACCATTTTGGTCCGGGAGGCATCTCCCGTCACGCAGGTGCAGTCGCACCTCCACAGATCTCCAGTATCATCTCTCGATACTGTTAATGGCTCATAAGGGCCACCACTTACGGGCTATTCATGCCCGTGCCACCTCTTGGGTGGCTTAATCTTTATCAATCAATCTTACTGTCCCAGACACGTTAGATATCCGAAAGTAATCCACAGCAGTTATATAGACTACGTCTAGGTTACAGATGCAACTGGGAGNAATCCAAAACCTCGACCAGTATTGGACTGTTAATTACAAATGAAGGTACGTACACAGAGGACGACAAAGAGATTAGTGAAATTCTAAGAAGCCAGTATGAGGCTATGTTTAGCACACCAATAAACAACATGAAAGTTGATGACCCAGACAGCTTCTTTATGAATGACATTCAAGCTGCAGATAATATAACGGATATTACCACAAACTCGGAAGACTTTGAAAGAGAAATTGACAATATGCCTATGCACTCAGCTCCTGGGCCTGACTCATGGAATTCAATATTCATAAAGAAATGTAAAGTACCAGTAGCGAGAGCACTCAGCGTAATATGGAGAAAGAGCCTGGATACAGGGGAGATACCAGCAGCACTTAAATCTGCAGATATAGCTCCGTTGCACAAGGGGGGGAGTAAAGCCTTGGCAAAAAATTATAGGCCAGTTGCACTAACATCACACATAATAAAAGTGTTTGAAAGAGTGATTAGGAATCAAATTTCTAGTTTTATGGAAAACAATGAATTGCACAACCCAGGACAACATGGATTTAGAGCGGGAAGATCCTGTCTGTCACAGTTACTCAACCACTATGACAAAATCACAGAAGCCCTAGAAGAAAAGCAAAATGCAGATGTTGTATACACAGACTTTGCAAAGGCGTTCGACAAATGTGACCATGGGGTGATAGCTCACAAAATGAGGTCAATGGGAATAACTGGAAAAGTAGGACGCTGGATACTCAATTTCCTGTCGAACAGAACACAAAAGTAACAGTCAATCAGATAAAATCGAGTCCAAGCGATGTTAAAAGCTCTGTACCTCAAGGTACAGTCCTTGCACCGCTACTGTTCCTTATTCTCATATCTGATATAGACAAAAATACACGTCACAGCTTCGTGTCGTCCTTTGCAGATGACACAAAAATCAGCATGAAAATTACCTCTGCTGAAGACATTGAAAAACTACAAGCAGATGTCAACAAAGTTTTCGATTGGGCAGCAGAAAATAACATGATGTTTAACAGTGATAAATTTCAGGTACTCAGGTACGGCAAAAATGAGGATCTGAAACATAATACAGGGTACAAAACACAATCGAATCTTCCCATAGTAGAAAAACAGCATGTCAAGGATTTGGGAATAATGATGTCCGACGATCTAACGTTTAGGGAGCATAACCAAGCAAATATTGCGTCAGCCAGAAAAATGATCGGATGGATTACGAGAACTTTCAAATCCAGGGATCCCATCACAATGGTTGTACTCTTCAAGTCACTTGTGTTGTCCCGTCTCGAGTACTGCTCAGTACTCACTTCCCCCTTCAGAGCAGGAGAGATTGCTGAAATAGAGGGAATACAGAGAACATATACGGCACGCATAGACGAGATAAAGCACCTAAATTATTGGGATCGTCTCAAAGCTCTCCAAATGTACTCTCTAGAAAGGAGACGAGAGAGATACCAAATAATATACACATGGAAAATACTGGAGGGTCAGGTCCCAAATCTACACAGTAAAATAACAACGTACTGGAGTGAACGATATGGAAGAAAATGCAAGATTGAACCAGTGAAGAGCAGAGGTGCCATAGGCACAATCAGAGAGCACTGTATAAACATCAGAGGTCCGCGGTTGTTCAACGTCCTCCCAGCGACTATAAGAAATATTGCCGGAACAACCGTGGACTTCAAGAGAAAACTGGACTGTTTTCCAAGAGAGGACCTTAAACATAATACAGGGTATAAAACAAAATCAAATGTACCCATAGTAGGAAAACAGCATGTAAAGGATTTGGGAATAATGATGTCTGACGACCTAACGTTTAGGGAGCATAACCAAGCAAATATTGCGACAGCCAGAAAATGATAGGATGGATTACGAGAACTTTCAAATCCAGAGATCCCATCACAATGGTTGTACTCTTCAAGTCACTTGTGTTGTCCCGTCTTGAGTACTGCTCAGTACTCACTTCCCCCTTCAGAGCAGGAGAGATTGCTGAAATAGAGGGAATACAGAGAACATATACGGCACGTATAGACGCGATAAAGCACCTAAATTATTGGGATCGTCTCAAAGCCCTCCAAATGTACTCACTAGAAAGAAGACGAGAGATATCAAATAATATACACCTGGAAGATACTGGAGGGCCAAGTACCAAATCTAAACAGTAAAATAACAACGTACTGGAGTGAACGATATGGAAGGAAATGCAGAATAGAACCAGTGAAGAGCAGGGGTGCCATAGGCACAATCAGAGAACACTGTATAAACATCAGAGGTCCACGGTTGTTCAACACCCTCCCAGCAAGAATAAGAAATATTGCCGGAACAACCGTGGACATCTTCAAGAGGAAACTAGATTTATTCTCCAAGGAGTGCCGGACAACCGGGCTGTGGTGGGTATGTGGGCCTGCGGGCCGCTCCAAGCAACAGCCTGGTGGACCAAGCTCTCACAAGTCAAGCCTGGCCTCGGGCCGGGCTTGGGGAGTAGAAGAACTCCCAGAACCCCATCAACCAGGTATCAACCAGGTACACTATATGCTACCAACAGTAAAGAACGCGGTCGCAACACAGTTCGACAAACGTACATCTTGGCGGTCAACATTTACATTAACATGATCGTGTACGAGAAACTAATCATGTAGCTAGTGAGAGATAATAATATATGAAAGGATTACCTGGAACGAACACACACACACACACACACACACACACACACACACTCGCAAACAGAGTGGTAGACGGTTGGAACAAGTTAGGGGAGAAGGTGGTGGGGGCCAAGACCGTCAGTAGTTTCAAAGCGTTATATGACAAAGAGTGCTGGAAGACGGGACACCACGAGCGTAGCTCTCATCCTGTAACTACACTTAGGTAATTACTTTATGTAGGGCATACGTAAATCTGTGTATCTATGTATTTACGTATGTAGGTTAGCATAGCATTTTAAAAGCACCGAATCACCTTCTGTGGTTGATTGTTCAATAAACCCCTGAACTATATGTTTAACACATCTCTAACCCTGTCCATGGAGGACAGAAGAAAATGTATATATGCTGGTTAGCATTGTAAATGTGTGGCCACGTCTGTGGTAGAAAATAATAATAATAAAAAACACACACACAGTGTGTGTGTTTAAATTTCCACACAGATGGAAACTGAGTATCCAAATGAGCCACAGAGATAGTGGAAAGAATTTCTTTAGTGTCAGAGTGGGTGACAAATGAAATGCATTAGGAAGTGATGTGGTTGAGGCTGACTCCAACACAGTTTCAAGTGTAGATATGATAGAGCCCAATAGGCTCAGGAACCTGTACACCAGTTGATTAATAATTGAGAGGCGGACCAAAGAGCCAGAGCTCAACCCCCGCAAGCACAAATAGGTGAGTACAACTAGATGAGTACACACACACACACACACACACACACACACACACACACACACACACACACACACAACACACACACACACAGAGCGGGATCCAAGAGTCAATGCTCGATCCTGCAAGCACAAATAGGCGAGTACACACACACACACGGAACACACTCTCACTGTCTAACACACTCTCACTGTCTAACACACACTCACTGTCTAACACACACTCACTGTATAACACACACTCACTGTCTAACACACACTCACTGTCTAACACACACTCACTGTCTAACACACTCACTGTCTAACACACTCTCACTGTCTAACACACACTCACTGTCTAACACACACTCACTGTCTAACACACACTCACTGTCTAACACACTCTCACTGTCTAACACACACTCACTCACTGTCTAACACTCACTCACTGTCTAACACACACTCACTCACTGTCTAACACACACACACTCACTGTCTAACACACACTCACTGTCTAACACACACTCACTCACTGTCTAACACTCACTCGCTGTCTAACACTCACTCACTGTCTAACACACACTCACTGTCTAACACACTCACTGTCTAACACACACTGTCTAACACACACTGTCTAACACACACTCACTGTCTAACACTCACTCACTGTCTAACACACACTCACTCACTGTCTAACACTCACTCACTGTCTAACACACACTCACTGTCTAACACACACTCACTTACTGTCTAACACTCACTGTCTAACACACACTCACTGTCTAACACACTCTCACTGTCTAACACACACTCACTGTCTAACACACACTCACTGTCTAACACACACTCACTGTCTAACACACACACACTGTCTAACACACACTCACTGTCTAACACACTCACTGTCTAACACACACTCACTCTCTAACACACACTCACTGTCTAACACACACTCACTGTCTAACACACACTCACTGTCTAACACACACTCACTGTCTAACACACACTCACTGTCTAACACACACTCACTGTCTAACACACTCACTGTCTAACACACACTCACTGTCTAACACACACTCACTGTCTAACACACACTCACTGTCTAACACACTCACTGTCTAACACACTCACTGTCTAACACACTCACTGTCTAACACACTTGGGGGAGCCGGTGGCTCTGTGGACAGCGTGCCGTCACGTAATCCCGTGGCCCGGGTTTGATTCCCGACGCCAGCGAGAAACAATGGGCAGAGTTTCTTTCACCCTGATGCTCCTGTTACCTAGCAGTAAATAGGTTTCTGGGAGTTAGTCAGCAGCTGTTACGGGCTGCTTCCTGTGTGAACTCACCTAGTTGTACTCACCTAGTTGTGCTTGCGGGGGTTGAGCTCTGGCTCTTTGGTCCCGCCTCTCAACCGTCAATCAACAGGTGTACAGTTTCCTGAGCCTAATGGGCTCTATCATATCTACACACGCTATCGTGTGTGTGTGCGTGTGTGTGGTGTGTGCGTGTGTGCGTGTGTGTGTGTGTGTGTGTGTGTGTGTGTGTGTGTGTGTGTGTATGTGTGTGTGTGTATGTGTGTGTGTGTGTGTGAAAAAATGGTTAGTAGTTAGTAACAGTTGATTGATTGACAGCTGAGAGGCGGGCTGAAAGAGCAGAGCTCAACCTCGGAAGCACAACTGGGTGAATACAACTAGGTAAATACAACTAGGTGAATACCCTCTCACTCACTGTCTAACTCACTCTCCACAACTCACCCTCACACACTACCTGCTTCCTGCTGGTCTCTACAAAGAGAGAACAAACTCACCGTTATTTTAGATATAAACGTTCTACGGCGCTGAAACTTTTACGAGTTTATTTATAACAAGCTTGTAAATCATTTTTTAATGTGACAAACTTTCAAAGTTTCTATGAATTGCTGTCATCATGACGGCCGAGTGAACAACACTTCCCTCTCAACACAATTTTATGAAAAACTCTTAAAAAATACAAAATATCGTTAGTCCCAATCTTCCACAAAAAATCAATGTTAAAACACATGTGACTGACAATCAACACATGTGACTAACAATCAACACATGTGACTAACAAACAAACAAGCACACCAGTCTGGCACTATATACACCGACCCATAAACTTACCATTCGAATAATTAACTCTTAATAATGACACTAAAGTAATTCATATAATAGGCTCAATTTATATTTTTTTAAATGGTTGAAATACAGTCTCGTCACCTTCCTATGTATAACTTTCTCCCCCTAATGAACAGATCAAGAAACTGTTCTGATCTGTCTGGAGGCAGGTGCTAACACCAGGTTCTGAAGCCTGGAGACAGGTGCTTACACCAGGTTCTGAAGCCTGGAGACAGGTGCTTACACCAGGTTCTGAAGCCTGGAGACAGGTGCTTACACCAGGTTCTGAAGCCTGGAGACAGGTGCTTACACCAGGTTCTGAAGCCTGGAGACAGGTGCTTACACCAGGTTCTGAAGCCTGGAGACAGGTGCTTACACCAGGTTCTGAAGCCTGGAGACAGGTGCTTACACCAGGTTCTGAAGCCTGGAGACAGGTGCTTACACCAGGTTCTGAAGCCTGGAGACAGGTGCTTACACCAGGTTCTGAAGCCTGGAGACAGGTGCTTACACCAGGTTCTGAAGCCTGGAGACAGGTGCTTACACCAGGTTCTGAAGCCTGGAGACAGGTGCTTACACCAGGTTCTGAAGCCTGGAGACAGGTGCTTACACCAGGTTCTGAAGCCTGAAGACAGGTGCTTACACCAGGTTCTGAAGCCTGGAGACAGGTGCTTACACCAGGTTCTGAAGCCTGGAGACAGGTGCTAACACCAGGTTCTGAAGCCTGGAGACAGGTGCTTACACCAGGTTCTGAAGCCTGGAGACAGGTGCTAACACCAGGTTCTGAAGCCTGGAGACAGGTGCTTACACCAGGTTCTGAAGCCTGGAGGAAGATGCTTCATGTACACCAGGATCTGAAGCCTGGAGGAAGATGCTTCATGTTTGTCCAACTTAATTGCCACCGAGGGCGTCAAATTAGCTCACAAAGGGAATTAGAAATACAAGTAGGACTGAAGTCTGTTTGCGTTAAGCTTTCTCCTTGCAGACGTCTGATCTCCCCTTCCTGCCAGGGGGCGGACTGTCGAGCCAGAGGGAGTGTCTGAGCCATGGCTGGGACTGTCGAGCCAGTGGGAGTGTCTGAGCCATGGCTGGGACTGTCGAGCCAGAGGGAGTGTCCGAGCCATGGCTGGGACTGTCGAGCCAGAGGGAGTGTCCGAGCCATGGCTGGGACTGTCGAGCCAGAGGGAGTGTCTGAGCCATGGCTGGGACTGTCGAGCCAGAGGGAGTGTCTGAGTCATGGCTGGGACTGTCGAGCCAGAGGGAGTGTCTGAGCCATGGCTGGGACTGTCGAGCCAGAGGGAGTGTCCGAGCCATGGCTGGGACTGTCGAGCCAGAGGGAGTGTCTGAGCCATGGCTGGGACTGTCGAGCCAGAGGGAGTGTCTGAGCCATGGCTGGGACTGTCGAGCCAGTGGGAGTGTCCGAGCCATAGCTGGGACTGTCGAGCCAGAGGGAGTGTCCGAGCCATGGCTGGGACTGTCGAGCCAGAGGGAGTGTCTGAGCCATGGCTGGGACTGTCGAGCCAGAGGGAGTGTCCGAGCCATGGCTGGCGCGTGTTTGCTGTTTACGTTAGTTGAGAGCGTGAGGGGGAAGAAGGCAGTGAAGTACCTGTGTGTTCACCATGCAGGTATGTAGTACGAACGCGCGTTTGATTGTTTCCTGATGTGCGTGTGTGCATGTGTGCATGTGTGCGTGTGTGCATGTGTGCACAATAACCTATATATGCGTATGTTAGTATCTATATAAAGGCACGCGAGCGTGTGTATGTCAGATGGATTTTCCAGCTCCCTTGTGCACTGATGTGTAGGGGCACACGACAGGCAAGGCGGTGCGCAGGGTTCACCGAGTCTTACTTTTGGAAATACTCAACTTATACCTGCATGATGGGTGTCTATGGACAGCCCATGGCAAGAACTTTCCAACAAGACTACAAGGGTCTCTATGGCAAGTCTGTGGAAAACGTTATAATCATGAGTATGTTCTGGTGAGTTTGGTGTAGCAAGTGAGTAGGGGATTTGGGGGGCTGGAAGTAACGGTGGTGAGCCGTCACCCCAGCACCCAGGCCTCCATGCCGTGACGTCACAGGGCTGCGTGATACGAAGAGAGCCCCGTGATTCGTCGTGGCACCATAGCCCGGGAGGCTGCCTGGCGGGCTCTCTCCTGATTGGCGGAACTTAAGCACAGCGGGGACCCGCTTCGTCGGTCCTGGTTTAAGCGCCAAATTCATTCTCGTCTGTGTTGTTGCTTCAGCTGGATGAATTTTCCGTTGCTAGACCAAGCTACGGAAATACCGTCTGCAACGACACCTAAGTCACTTGGTATCTTAGTGCCTTCTTCGCGGGTTCGACGGAAGGAGAATCCGGAGCCGAAAGGAGGGGTATTTCGATTTAACGAAGAGTGAACTTTATAGTGAAAATAGTCATTAACCGCGTGATCACCAAGCAGGGGAAACGGACTGTGTTGGTTATATCCGCGATTTGTAGTGACATCGTTCGTCATCCGTGCCTTAGTCTGAAGGTACTTGATAGAGACGAACTTGGGAAAGGCTTCCCAGTGTTGGGAAGTAGAAGTTACCTTGAAGTTACATTGAAGGAAGTAGAAGTTACCTTGCTACGTAATTCCGGGAATTACAAGTCCAATAGTTTGGGCCTCAACATTCACCACACCAGGTCGTACAGTTTCGTACCGCGCCTCCCCCTGTGTACATGAGCTGCTGCTCCTGAGTGAGGTGTGGGCGTGTGCAAAACGTCGCGAGTCATGTAGAGGCTCGCTGCACCGTGCCACGCTGTGGGCACCTCCCCCCCCCCCTTGTGTCTCAACACCGGGTCCGTCCTCCGTGGTTCTGTCTTAGGAGGACCTGGAGGAACTGGGAGAGCTTCCACTTCAGTCTACTGGTGCTTCAGTTGGGTAGGGACGTATGGAAGCGTGAGTGAGAGGAGACCGGTCTGGTAGAGTAGGTACCCTGTATTGTATCGGCGAATATTCTCAGGAACTGGCTTCCATGCCAGGGTTCTGTCCACGCATTGTCCATAAAACACCTGTGCAGGTGATTGGAAGTGCTGACGCATGAGATCACCGTTTCAGCGTCAATTACAAGTCGAAGGAAGGAACTGAGTGTGAGACGTGAAGTGTGTACGAGTACACTTGGTACACCTTTAGCTTGAACTATGGTGTCATTGAGACGGCTCATTACCATCTATTGCAGTAACCTTCCATTGTGGAGTGCAGTGTTGATTTATATCATGTATGTGCCATGTATGTGCCATGTATGTGCCATGTATGTGATATCTTTCCAGAAGTACCCAGTTCCGGCAGTGTACAAAAGTGTAACTGTAAACTGGGAGATCTCCTAGTGGTGTTCACTGCGAGATATTGGCCAGTGTACTTTTATACAAGTGTGATGTGTGATTTTTGGGCAGTGATTTCGTGTTGTTATCTCACTGTGAGAAGTGTGTAGGGGGCTGATTACACCCTTGCAGGGGGTGCAGGGTGTACCGTGGTGTAGCTTGTCACTACGACAAGCCCTTGGGTGTAATCTTTAATTGTTAGACCAATAAAGATTTATTAAGAGTTCATTGTGGAATATTAACGTCATCCAAGGGGATCACTTTGTTGGAGGAGAGAACTGTCATGTTGAGACAGTGAGAAATTTAACGAATTACGTACAGGTGCAATCAGCGGTCCGTGGGACAGCTAATTGATCACTCTAGCTAATTAGTGTCATTAGCATCATTCATAAGTGAATTCACACAGTGGTGAGAGACTGTCGATAGGGCGTCAGTAGGAGTGTTAATGTAATTTGCTCTAGAATAATTAACCGTCAGTGGGATTGATAATTAGTGGTTCATGTTAATTAGGGTAATTAATTAACATCAGGGTTTTGACTGATTGACTCAGGAGGGCGAAGTCATTGAGCTGGGATAATTCGTTGGACTAATTATATCTGTCTGTGGAACAGTTGGTTAGGCACTCAAGATAATTATGGTAATTAACACCTTGTGAATTCACAGTGTCCTGGTGAGACCAGCTTAAGCAGTGTGGAGAGTAATGTAATACACGTAGTATTAATTAACGGTCCACGAGACAGTTAATTAATTGCCCTGGTTTAGTGTATTAACATCCCTCTAAGTGATTTTGACACAGACTTGAGAGAAACTGTCGATAGGGTGACAGTGGGATTAACCAATTGATGGCGGGTTAATTGCTGTCCGTTTGACAGTGATTCGTGATTACTCATTGAATACTTGATGGGTCAAGTGTGGTGTAATTAAGAGCGAGCGAGTTATTGTGTTGACAGTTGAGTGTCTGCGAGACACGTAAACTAATTGTTGATGACTGATGTTGACAGTCAATAACGTAATTCATCACTAAGTAGTAGAGTAATGGATTAGTCATTAGTTTGTCGTCTTGGGAGACGACGTGTTAAAGTAGACTTAATAGGACAACGCCAGTGTGGTGTTAAACCCACCTAGTTATTGAGATATCCTTGCAAGAGNTGGCCACTATATTACCTGGCCACTATGTTACCTGGCCACTGTCACCTGTCCACTTTGTTACCTGGCCACTATGTCACCTGGAAACTGTCACCTGGCCACTATGTCACCTGGCCACTATGTCACCTTGCCATTGTCACCTGGCCACTATATTACCTGGCCACTATGTTACCTGGCCACTGTCACCTGTCCACTTTGTTACCTGGCCACTATGTCACCTGGAAACTGTCACCTGGCAACTATGTCACCTGGCCACTGTCACCTGGCCACTGTGTAACCGGCCACTGTCACCTGGCCACTGTCACCTGGCCACTGTCACCTGGCCACTGTGTCACCTGGCCACTATGTCACCTGGCCACTATGTCACCTGGCCACTATGTCACCTGGCCACTGTGTCACTTGGCCACTATGTCACCTGGCCACTGTCAGCTGGCCACTGTGTCACCTGGCCACTATCACTTGGCCACTATGTCATCTGGCCACTATGTCACCTGACCACTATGTCACCTGGCCACTATGTCACTTGGCCACTGTCACCTGGCCACTATGTCACCTGGCCACTATGTCACCTGGCCACTGTCACCTGGCCACTGTGTTACCTGGCCACTATGTCACCTGGCCACTGTGTTACCTGGCCACTGTCACCTGGCCACTGTCACCTGGCCACTATGTTACCTGGCCACTGTCACCTGGCCACTGTCACTTGGCCACTATGTCACCTGGCCACTGTGTCACCTGGCCACTGTGTCACCTGGCCACTGTCACCTGGCCACTGTCACCTGGCCACTGTGTCACCTGGCCACTATGTCACCTGGCCACTATGTCACCTGGCCACTGTCACCTGGCCACTATTTCACCTGACCACTATGTCACCTGACCACTGTCACCTGGCCACTATGTCACCTGACCACTATGTCACCTTGCCACTGTGTCACCTGGCCACTGTGTCACCTGGCCAGCCTCAAGGAAGCACATCCTCATCCTATTAGGTACATCACTTGAACAAGACTATGAACATATCTCAGTCAAGGACAGCTGTAGGGAGCACCTGTCACGGTGCCTTGGCCCCATCACCTGTCACGGTGCCTTGGCCCCATCACCTGTCACGGCACCTTGGCCCCATCACCTGTCACGGCACCTTGGCCCCATCAGCTAGGTGGCATATACCAATAACCTCCCGGAAATAAAGCAGTAACGTACAACCACATTAAAAAAAATCGACATGAAAACAAAAATATTGTATTACAACCAGTTCGATAAAGCTTCCCTTCTCCGCTCCTCTCGTTACAGTTGGATACAGCAAGGGATCGATACTGTTGTTTGGGGGATGTGAGGTAAATACAGCAGATGGTGTTAAGCCAACCCCCCCCCCCCACCTAGCCCCTCTCCTCTTGTATATGGGTGTTAAGAAGGTCACAAGCAGGTCTAGTAATTAGCTCACCTCTGGTGATGACACCTTGGCAGGCATACAGTAGGATGTGCAGGTGCTACTACTAATAATAATATACAACCTTACCTTGAGGTTACCTTGAGGTGCTTTCGGGGCTTAGCGTCCCCGCGGCCCGGTCGTCGACCAGGCCGACCAGGCTACAATGGATCTATCCACATAAGAACAGGGCCAAATACCAGTTCGTCAGGTTACAGCTTACCACACTACTCTCGTATTGTTCCATAAGTTTAGGCAATTTACTCCTGAAGTGTGGGGAGTTTAATGATGCGACATGACAGAGACAATGACAAGTAGCAACTTTGCTAAACAATGACACACAGACAGACAGACATCTCTGGCCAACCACTGTACAAGGGGGAAATTAAAAACTTACCAAATTAGGTGCTCATAAAATTGAACGCTCAACTCACCTGAAACAAGATGAAACAATTGTTAAAATCATAATTAGGAACGTTATACAAATGTTATATACTGCTAAGCTTATAAAGAAGTGATGACTCTGGCACCTGTCACTCTTAAACTACCGTACCAACGGTTTGGTAGTAACGTTATGTTAATTACTCAACCTTTCCTCAAGCTCTATGATTCCTAACACACCTGGCCTCCAAGTGTAGCCCGTCCTCCAAACAAAGACCCAAAAGTGATTCCATGCACCTGCCAAACCCCCTGTTAAAGAATGAAAAACGGTTTACACACGACTCACAGCAGCAACCGTCCTCGACTCAAGTCCATTACATCGAGCGGTCGACCCCATAGACGCATATTTTAACATGCTGTTCATTCAAAACGGGAATTTTCTCAAATATAAATTAATATTATAAAAAATTAGCATATTGTGCTATAGATATAGGTTAGGTTAGTTTAAGTGTTTAGGATCTGTTGGCGATTATTTGTATTTGTAGTACGTGGGTGAAGTATTTACAGCGTTGTGATTCGACAACCCGTCCTCGACTCAAGTCCATTCCATCCAGCGGTCGATCCCACAGACGCATTCATAAATTTTAAAATGCTGTTCATTCAAAACAGGAATTTTCTCAAATATAAATTAATATTATAATATATTAGCATATTGTGCATATATAGGCATAGGTTAGGTTAGGTCAGGTGTTTAGGTTCTGCTGGCGATTATTTGTATTTGCAGTACGTGGATGAAGCATTTACAGCGTTGTGGTTCGAACAAAATTCGTCAGTGAAGCATTTGTTCCGGATATGTTCGAACGTCAGCAGTTGTGAGTCGTGTGTAAACCGCTTTTCATTCATAAACAGGGGGTTTGGCGGGTGCATGGAATCACTTTTGGATCTTTGTTTGGAGGACGGGCTGGATTCGAACAAAATGCGTCAGTGAAGCAATTGTTCCGGAAGTGTTCGAACAAAATCAGTTGTGAGTCGTATGTAAACTGTTTTTCATTCATAAACAGGGGGTTTGGCGGGTGCATGGAATCACTTTTGTGTCTTTGTTTGCAGGACGGGCTGCACAACTGATGACGTTCGAACACTTCCGGAACAAGTACTTCACTGGCGAATTTTGTTCGAAATCAACGGCTCTGAAGTAGAGAAGTACAGGTTGAGCAAGGATATCCCACGCTATTGGTTTGACAAGTGTGGTAGACCAAGGTAGTGTGGTAAGTCAGGGGTAGTGTGGAAGGTAGGTAATAGTTTGCTGCTATTACACAGGTAATTGTACAGCTGACTTTGAAAATTGGTTTAATAGACATGTTGGTTATGTTCATATGATACCGCGATAGTCCAGTAACGCAAGCACCGGGTGATCCAAGCACTAATACACGGTAATCCAAGCACGGATAAAGCCGGATGCAAACATAAGACAAGCTGATCCAAGTCAGAAGACCCAGAGAAATAACAGATCAAACAATGCTTGTAGACCAGATCACAGACACACACATTGATCATAACACAACTCCATTTATTGCGGGCATCAGATCCAGGTGATCCGGGGGGGGGGGACTCTTACTGTCCTTGTCCAGGGTATGACGGACGGTCCACCCGCCACGCGGGGAACACCCAGGGTATGACGGACGGTCCACCCGCCGCCCGGGGAACACCCAGGGTATGACGGACGGTCCACCCGCCACCCGTGGAATACCCAGGGAATGACGGACGGTCCACCCGCCACCCGTGGAATACCCAGGGAATGACGGACGGTCCACCCGCCACCCGGGGAACACCCAGGGAATGACGGACGGTCCACCCGCCACCCGTGGAAATACCCAGGGAATGACGGACGGTCCACCCGCCACCCGTGGATACCCAGGGAATGACGGACGGTCACCCGCCACCCGTGGAATACCCAGGGAATGACGGACGGTCCACCCGCCACCCGTGGATACCCAGGGAATGACGGACGGTCCACCCGCCACCCGTGGAATACCCAGGGAATGACGGACGGTCCACCCGCCACCGTGGAATACCCAGGGAATGACGGACGGTCCACCCGCCACCCGGGGAACACCCAGGGAATGACGGACGGTCCACCGCCACCCGTGGAATACCCAGGGAATGACGGACGGTCCACCCGCCACCCGGGGAACACCCAGGGAATGACGGACGGTCCACCCGCCACCCGTGGAATACCCAGGGTATGACGGACGGTCCTCCCGCCACCCGTGGAACACCCAGGGAATGACGGACGGTCCACCCGCGGAACACTGGGTGATACTGAAACACAAGGTGCCGGATGGACAGTGACACATGACTCAACGGAGAAGAACTCACAGAGGACGAGGGACTGCGTGCAGGTGTTGAGAGGCATCAACACAGACCCACAAGCACTAACAGGATAACAAGCACAACGGTAACGGGTGGAGGCGGGTATAAACGGGTTAACACAAGAGTTAGACGGGTGGTCGTTGGCATGTGTGGGTAGTTAGCGTGTGGCTGAAAAAAAAGCAAAAACTAGGTAATCTTTAACGAAGAGATCAGTGCCCGGGTGAGAGAATACAGACCCACACATTACAGGATTGATTGACTGATTATTTCTTTGACAGCATATCAAAGAATTGACTGGCGTCGGCTATGAGTCCTCGTTAATTATTCAAGCCGGAGTAGATAGGCTCTGTGGCTGGAGATGAGCACAGGGCTTATGTGTATATGGATCAAGCCAGGCTCAACTGCTCTACGGGGCGTGGAACACGCTGCTGGGAAACAGGAGAAAGGAGTTAAATTACGAAAGATATAAAGAAAGAGGAAGATGAAGAGGCTAGAGAACTGGATGGATGGACAAATATATGAAGGTGATGAATTACAGAAATATGCAGGTGTTGAATGGTTAACTAAATGGGTAAGTGAAGTTCCAAATGGGTAGATAATAGTCAAAGGTGCACAGAAAGAGCCGGAGCAGCAGCAGTGATGGCAGAGTTCAGGAGCAAGCAGGAGCGGGAGGGACGAATGAGCAGGTAGAGGAACAAACGTAAGGCGGGTTAGCGGATAAGATAGAGAACTAATCACTTAACAAACTGACAAACAAGAGAGCTGATGTAAATATAGGGATTATTCATGACACAACCACCGGGACCAACACACACAGAGAGGTTCACCTCCCTCCCTCCTTGGACTGGTGGGTCCAAGCTCACCAGACAACATTCGCAGGTGTACAGGTCTGGTCCTCCCCCACCTGCACCACTCCCACCGGTGTCCGCCTCCATACTCAACTACACAATAAAAACACTGGATGATATGCGAACTGTCGACCGTTTATTTGACCCCCAAAAGAATTAATTTTCACCAATTGTGTGCCACCTGCGCCTGGCCGGGTGGGGGGAGGGGACGCCCCAGGCCTCAGGGGCTCCTGTCAACACTAACTACCATAAACAGTTGAGGTCTTGTGAGCGCCTGGTCCCCGTCATCACTGTGGCAGTAGCGGGGAACTGTGGAGCAGCGGCTGTGTTAAGCCAAACTATCCTTGTGTTAACATACCAGTGATAGACAACCTACACCACACGTGTGTGTGGTGTAGGTTTTATTTTCACCCACGTTATAATTAATTATTTTGTTGCGGACAGGCAGCCGTGTGTGGTGTGTGTGTGTGTGTGTGTGTGTGTGTGGGTGGTGTGTGTGTGTGGTGGGTGTATATACATTATATATAATATATTATATATATTATATTATAATATATATATATATATATATATATATATAATATATTCTACCTAATAGCCAGAACGCACTACTTGGCCTACTATGCAAGAGTCGAGAAGGAAGCTAACTGTACTACGGGTTACATATTGTTGCTGTGCGAGTTAACAAACCCTGTAACTACCTCATCAATGCTGTAATTTGCTTAGCTAAACGAATATTGAGGTTGAGTGCCTGAGCCAATTATGCGCCTGTGTAACCCTTTCCACCAGCACTCTCCTGATGGGTGCGGGGTGCATAATAAATGAACTAAACTAACAGGTGGCGCCGGAGACGAGGAAAGAATGGGAACTAATTTCAAATAAGTGAGGGTCAGAGAAGGGAGGGGAATAAAACGATGAAGTTTTAAACAAAAAACTGTTCCAACTTTAGCCGGGTTTCCCCTACACCGGTATGTACGCGACGCCATTTGTAGGAGCACGAATGTTTTGCCAAGAAGTTTGTGACGATATTGTGTGGAGTGTCAGCGATGTGATACTCCAGTGTGTTAATACTGGCAGAAGGAGACGGTCCCTGTCTTGAGCAGAGGCCCTCCCTCCACACGCTCGGCAAATGGCCTCGTCTAGACATATATTGATAAATGGTGAATTATTTCCTGTCTTGAGAAGCCAGGAAGGCTTGTGAAGGCCGTGTTAATTTATTCCTTCTTTCACGGGAAATTCGTGTCTGCATAAGCAGATTCGTTATTCTTTACCTGCGTTTATAGTGTCGTCTGCGTTCTCTTCTACGTTGGATCTCTTACTGGCTTTCCTCAAAGGAACATGTTTCAGACAGACTTGATACGCTTCCGAAGTCACTTTTTCTATTCCTTCTGTAGGACTTTTATTACTTAAAACAGTTTCCCATGGAATGAACCCCAGCCTGGCCTCCTACCCCAGCCTGGCCCCCTACACCAGCCAGGCCTCCTACCCCAGCCTGGCCCCCTACACTGTTCCACAGCCTGGCCCCCTACACCAGCCAGGCCTCCTACCCCAGCCTGGCCCCCTACACCAGCCTGGCCCCCTACACCAGCCAGGCCTCCTACCCCAGCCAGGCCTCCTACACCAGCCTGGCCCCCCTACACCAGCCAGGCCTCCTACCCCAGCCTGGCCCCTACCCCAGCCAGGCCTCCCTACCTCAGCCCGGCCTCCTACCCCAGCCTGGCCCCCTACCCCAAGCCTGGCCTCCTACCCCATCCAGGCTCCCTACCCCAGCCTGGCCCCCTACCCCAGCCTGGCCCCCTACCCCAGCCTGGCCCCCTACCCCAGCCTGGCCCCCTACCCCAGCCTGGCCCCCTACCCCAGCCTGGCCCCCTACCCCAGCTCCTGGCCCCCTACCCCAGCCTGGCCCCCTACCAAGGCCTGGCCCCCCTACCCCAGCCTGGCCCCCTTCCCCAGCCTGGCCCCCTACCCCAGCCTGGCCTCCTACCCCAGCCTGGCCCCCTACCAAGCCTGGCCCCCTACCCCAGCCTGGCCCCCTACCCCAGCCTGGCCCCCTACCCCAGCCAGGCCCCCCTACCCCAACCCGGCCCCCTACCCCAGCCCGGCCCCCTACCCCTAGCCCCGACCCCCTACCCCCCAAACCCGGCCCCCTACCCCAGCCAGGCCCCCTACCCCAGCCCGGCCCCCTACCCCAGCCCGGCCCCCTACCCCAGCCCGGCCCCCTACCCCCAGCCAGGCCCCCTACCCCAGCCAGGCCCCTACCCCAGCCAGGCCCCTACCCCAGCCTGGCCCCTACCCCAGCCCGGCCCCCTACCCCAGCCCGGCCCCCTACCCCAGCCCGGCCCCCTACCCCAGCCCGGCCCCCTACCCCAACCCGGCCCCCCTACCCCAGCCCGGCCCCCTACCCCCAGCCCGGCCCCCTACCCCAGCCAGGCCCCCTACCCCAGCCCGGCCCCCTACCCCAGCCCGGCCCCCCTACCCCAGCCTGGCCCCCTACCCCCAGCCTGGCCCCCTACCCCCATGCCCGGCCCCCTACCCCAGCCCGGCCCCGAATTTGGAGGCCAGTATTAGAGTATGCCGCCCCATCACTGGATCCCACACCTGAAAGAAACACATAAGGTAACTAGAAAAGGTTCAGAAGTCACCGACGTGAATCGTCCCAGACTTGCGAGGGATGGGGTATGAAGAGTGTGAAGAAAGTAAACCTAACGACGCCAGAAGAGAGGAGAGGGAGTGGGGAGCAATGACAGTGACGTATAAAATACTTGGAGGGGGGGGGGGGAACTGACAAATTGGAAATAGATGAAATGTTCACAATGAATATTAATAAGGCAAGGAGGCATGGGTGGAAGCTTGAGACTCAGATGTGTTATAAATATTTAAAATGTTTTGGTTTAGGGCAAGTGTAGTGGGAAAATTAAAAGAACTAAAGAAA
>WNGS01162888.1:24329-31671 GCA_020271785.1 Procambarus virginalis
TACCATAAATATTACCTTAATGCCTTAACTATTACTATACTATAACATAATTACCGTAACTATTGTTATAAATTTACATAATTTAGTTTAAACACTTAATTTCTCCACCATTAGAATTCTATTTATTGAAGTCTTAAATATAGAAATATTTGAAAGACATTTCAGGTAAATGTTTACAGCAAATATAAGAATCACATGAGTTTAAACACACTTTAAAGTCAAATTCCATCCATCTGTTGCTTCTTTCTTTCAGCACTTGAGGTGAACTAAAAGTAAATAAAAATACAAAATACATACGCCAAATACACTGTTATGAATTTTTTAATCATACAGATAAAATTCTTGCCATGTGTCATTACTAGAAAAACAAATTGATAAGTTGAAATCGGTTTTAGTTCTCGGTAATAATTAACGCTGATAACTAAGGTGAGTACATCAAGGTGAGCTCTTCTAGGTGATCACTCTAGGTGAGCACATCTAGGTGAGCATATCAATGCCTTTAAACGATCTATTTCAAAAATGATTCATTACTAGCAGACCTGCCACGCATTGCTGTGGCACAGTCTGGTTAATGGAAAGAAGGAAAAGAGAAAACGCACGTTTCTAATATAATACATTTCACAATGCTTGTGGGGAATACAATATTTTTTGTTGTTTCATTGTCTGTGGAGATATAGAGGTTGTTTGGTTTGCTGACTCTAGAACACGCAACATATAATTGTCCATGTGAGAAGCAAGCCGTGTCTAGATATAAACTGCACAATTCTAAAGATTGGCCCTGAGCTTGGTTGATGGTGATTGCAAACGCCACTCGAACTGTAAAATTACAATCTCTTAAACTAAAATGCCATAGTCTGCTGGAATCATAGGAAAGCGCGGAATGAGGACATCTTCACCTTTGAAAGGTCCTGTCAAGATTGTTATTTCTAGCACGTTGCTGATTATTATTTTTACTGCAAGATGCGTGGCGTTGAAAAGTTTTGGCTGGTTGATATTTCGCAACATGATAATTGGCATGCAGAATTTCAATTGCCGTACGTGTGATGGTGTCCCTGGCTGATCGAGTGAATTCAAAAATTCTGTTAGATAATTAACTGCTTCATCTACTTCTTCAACAGTGTCGACGGACTTGTATGTGACTGCCTCGCTCTGACGTTAGACTGAATAATATTGTTCAGTTCGTAGACGTCTTTGTTATTGGCCGCAAGAACAGCTCGGTCATTCAGCCAATTCGTGATTCTTTTAATTGGTTTAAATATGGAAAATACTTTTTCCAACCAATCTCTTTGACGTCACCATGTTGAAGAAGCAAACACCATTCATACTTTTAAAAGTAGATACTATATGGAAATAGGTCAAGAATCATTGCAATAGACAACCAGCAGATGCAAAAGGGCAAATACTCGATCCTGTCGACACAGACAGGTGAGATAGATGATAAGTGAGTATACGTATGATGGAGGAAAAGGAGTCAGGATCAGTACATTAGACAAGCGACGGTTAGGAAGGTGGGGTCCAAGAGAGCTAACAGCTCGAGCAGCAGACACAAATAGTAACTACACACACACACACACACACACACACATCACACAACACACACACACAACACCACACCACACACACAAGAACGGCATGCAGAAACTTGTGTAAGAGGAATCATTCAGAACTTTGTATACCACATGTCAGACCAATCCTGGAGTATGCGGCTCCAGCATGGAGTCCATATCTAGTCAAGGATAGACCAAACTGGAAAAGGTTCAAAGGTTTGCCACCAGACTAGTACCCGAGCTGAAGGTACGAGCTACGAGGAGAGACTAGGAATTAAACCTCACTTCGCTGGAAGACAAGAGTTAGGGGGGACATGATCACCACATTCAAGATTCTCAGGGAATTGATAGGGTACATAAAGACAGGCTATTTAACACAAGGGACACACGCATTAGGGGACACAGGTGGAAACTGAGTGCCCAAATGAGCCACAGAGATATTAGGAAGAACTTTTTTAGTGTCAGAGTGGTTGACAAATGGAATCCATTAGGAAGCGATGTGGTGGAGGCTGACTCCATACACAGTTTCAAGGTGAGATATGATAGAGCCCAGTAGGCTCAGGAACTGTACACCAGTTGATTGACTGTTGAGAGGCGGGACCAAAGAGCCAGAGCTCAACCCCCGCAAGCACAAATAGGCGAGTAGGTGAGTACACACACACACACACACATACATACACTTAAGATATGCGAGGGACTCTTCTCCCCTTTCTATTTTTATATTGTTATTGTATGTGATACATAACCCATTATCACAGATAACCTTGGAAGGTCCTCTTTTATTTACGAACAACAATAATGGATTGTTGATACAATGAGAGTGGCCTAGTAGTGGCCTGGAGGGCGCCTGACAGCTGGGTGGACAGCGCTTCGGATTCGTAGTCCTGAGGTTCTGGGTTCGATCCCGGTGGAGGCGGAGACAAATAGGCAAAATGTTTCCTTCACCCTGATGCCCCTGTTACCTAGCGGTAAATAGATACCTGGGTGGGAGTTAGACAACTGCTACATGCTGCTTCCTGGGGGATGTGTAACAAAAAGGAGGCCTGGTCGAGGACCGGGCCGCGGGGACGCTAAGCCCCGAAATCCTCTCAAGATAACTCAAGAAGATAACATAGTGTCAGGTTCAACCCTAACATTAACAGCTGCCTCTTACAGTAACAGCCTCGCTACACAAACTTTCACTTTCTATGAAATATTGTGTAAGTTATATTGCTCTCAAACATTGATTTTGGATATATTAACATGACGACCATATCATAAGACGATCAAAGGGCCGCGCCTCAAAATCATTATTTTGATATTCCCCTAAACGTGATAATTTTAAATCATATATTATATATATATATATATATATATATATATATATATATATATATATATATATATATATAACGTCTGTCTGTCCAATGTTGGCGTTCCACACTGTCATCATTCGAGTTTAATGTTCAAACAACTTTCGTGTAATGTGCAAATTTCCTGATATTGGTGTTCACTTCAGCGTCTAGATATATTATATAATATATATGAACAACGACTGCCACTGAGCCACTTCACTAGCGACTTTTATCCACTCCGACTTCACTTGGTTGATGCTAACTATTTCCTATCCTATCTCACCCATATTATGAACTTTCCCTCCAATCCCGTGGGCTTTGACGTTCCTGATCAGCCTCTCCTGGTGTGCAGTGTCAAGATAGACAATCGTTATTACTGTTGAACACCGCCAATTACACCTGTGTAGAAGGATAGGAGGCATCAACGAGACGAGATAACTCTCTCAAGTTGAGCACTGTATGTGTTAAAATTTTTCTCTTTACATTCGCTTTAATAGCCACAAGAAACTTTCCGAGTATCAACGTCAAGCAAATCAGACGGGAATTTGCAGTTAAGTATCTGTCCCCCTTTTTTAATACTGGACCCAGTGTGGCCGCCCTCCAGACAACAGGGAGACTATTCCTGTGTTGAGTGACGTATTCAGTGTCCTCATTATTGGAACACACTACACAACAGTTCCTCTATGTACACCAAGGCTTTGATGTATACCTCATTCGGGCCTGGGGATGTATTTGGTATTAATATTTAATTTGTTTATCATCAGCTTTATTAAGCTATATGTTTCATGGACACTTTTGTCACCATCGCTCTATGTTGCTTCCACGCTGCCAAGGTTGGCTGGTCTACTGTTCACTGGAAAACACTGAAGCAAAGTTATTATTTGGCATATTGTGCATTCCAGTTTTGTAATTTATCAGTTGGCTGGTATTAGTCTTCACTTGTCCTGTTTTCTCAATTATGTCTGAAGTTGGAATATGCTTTTGGGATTTAGTTGTGCATTTCTGGTTAACCTAACTTCATAATCACTTTTTTTTATTTTTTATTTACAGTTTTAATTTTTCCTACACTTAATAGGGTGGGAATATCTTATCTTCTCTTTTTTGTTTTCATTTACGGCGATCATTTGTCTTATTGGGACTCTAACTTTATTTGGCAACACTGCTATCCGACCGGAGTAGTTTATGAGAAATATTGTTTTCTTTGGCCGATTTAACAGTGTTGGTGAAGCTGGTGTATTGTTTGTATATTGTGGCTACACAAACTAAGGTGTGTTCCTCTCTGGAGCTGTGACCATCATCTCTGACAATGATCCGGGTTCCCCAGTCTATTCCAGCCAGCTCCAGTCTCATGATCCAAATCTGCAGTTCGGAAATCCAGGCCCTGATATTGTTGTTCTTTCTAGCACCAATCTTCCAAGTAATCCCAAATCTAATCTCCCAATGTTCAATCTTTCCCAACTCGCTCACGATTTCATCATTGATCAACATCTTGTGTTCAGGCAAGCACCAGGTCCAGTATACTGTTATCCCTGATGTTGTAATTTACAACTTATATCACGGAGCAGGCTTTAACCACCTCCAAAAAACTCTCTTGGATTTCCTGATGTTGAGGCGTAGTCTCAAGATCAGACCTACGGCTCAGGTCTTACTGACCTACATCTACGTCTTGAGACCTGGGTCTCAAGGTAGATCTTGAGACTACTACGTCTCAAGATCTACCTCCACAGTTGAGACGCGCTGACAACGCACACATTGTTCCTAGACACTCTTATCATTTATGAGTATCGCATATGCCTCCAGCTTCCTTGAGGTCTGGAAGTTCTTAGACTACTCTGATTGGAAGCTATGTTGCCGTCAGCCTTTCTTAAAACAATGGTTGCCATGTTACCCGGTCCTTGTCTTCTGCTTAGATCCTTCCTCTCAGGTCAGCCCGTCCTTTTGAGCTGCCACAACGGACAATAATGGGTGTACTATGACGCGCGAACCTAACCGACTCCCACATAGAAAACGTTGTTTTGTGTGATTCATAGTACGACGCATTTTATCCGTTGGGGATTTTGGCGTCAAAATACAATGTACTATTTGAGAAGGCAGGGGAAAGCAACTATCAGGGGAAAACGCCAAGCCATTACGACTATAAAGCACTTGGAAGAGGTCAGGATTAGGATTTGTGATGGGACGGGGGAAAGGAATGGTGTCCAACCGCTTGGACTGTCGGGGATTGAACGCCAACCTGCATGAAGCGAGACCGTCGCTCTACCGTCCAGCCCAAGTTGTTGGACAGACAGGTTGCCACTAGCTCTTGTGTGTTCCATCTGCGTGGAAAAGTTTTATGGCGATATTTAGATACTTGGCTGAAGGTGTCTTGTATGGTGTAAGATCATCCATGACACTTACACGCTCCTACAGGTTGTGTCACACACTTAACACAAGTGTTGTGTCAACCTACTGTTGCCGAACGTGTCTTTAATGTCATTATTGCCGCCCATCAGCAGTTTCTTCCCATTTTTCATTTGTGTTATCGTTATGGCCCGCGCTGCCTCCTCCTTGTTGGCTCTCACACCAGGCCCCTGGCACTGTCCTGCTCACTCTTTCTTCCCCGTCCGTGGGTGTCGCCGCCCCGTCCGTGGGGGTCGCCGCCCCGTCCGTGGGGGTCGCCGCCCCGTCCGTGGGGGTCGCCGCCCCGTCCGTGGGTGTCGCCGCCCCGTCCGTGGGGGTCGCCGCCCCGTCCGTGGGGGTCGCCGCCCCGTCCGTGGGTGTCGCCGCCCCGTCCGTGGGTGTCGCCGCCCCGTCCGTGGGGGTCGCCGCCCCGTCCGTGGGGGTCGCCGCCCCGTCCGTGGGTGTCGCCGCCCCGTCCGTGGGTGTCGCCGCCCCGTCCGTGGGGGTCGCCGCCCCGTCCGTGGGGGTCGCCGCCCCGTCCGTGGGGGTCGCCGCCCCGCCCCCACCATGCTACCCGCCACTCACTAAAAATAGAGTACGCGTCAATTAACAAATCCCTGTTATAATAAATATATACCATTTCACTGTCAAAACAATCCCTTGGAAGTTGGTTATTTACACCAATTGCCCTTAACAACCACCCACCGCCAGTGCCAAGCCTTGGCACAACTCCACACACTATAACCACCCGTTGATTTGTCCTAAACATTGTTAGTGCCAACTTAAATCTGTTAGTTCTTCACCTTGATCCCTGGCAACGTCATCCGCTCCAGCGGAGCCCAGAACTGGACAAAATGTATTACTATATGAGTACTGGAACACTTGATATATTGGACTTGTACCCAAGATTGACCATGTAATGTATCATTTATACAATGTATGTATGTGATATAACTATATAACCTGAGCTTGTAAAAGCACCTTAATCACCTTCAGTGATTAAGTGCTTAATTGCACACTAGTTTCTCTGTCAGCTATCTCACCCTGGCAGAATAAAAGAGACAAATGTATGTGAATGCATGTGTGTTTATATATACATGTATATATGTATATGTACGTATATATGTGTGTGTATGTATATGTATGTGTATAAAGTACTTATGGAAGCTGATCAGAATTGCATTTCACCTTTGTAAATGCACATTAATGACACTTCGAACACTTTATGTAGGGCATACGTAAATCTGTATCTATGTATTTCCGTATGTAGGTTAGCTTAGCATTTTAAAAGCACCGAATCACCTTCTGTGGTTGATTGTTCAATAAATCCCTGAACTATATGTTTAACACATCTCTAACCCTGTCCATGGAGGACAGAAGAAAATGTATATATGCTGGTTAGCATTGTAAATGTGTGGCCACGTCTGTGGTAGAAAAAAAAATGAACAAAATGTTCATCCTGGCCACTATGTCACCTGGCCACTATGTCACCTGGCCACTGTCACCTGGCCACTATGTCACCTGGCCACTATGTCACCTGGCCACTATGTCCCCTGGCCACTATGTCACCTGGCCACTATGTCACCTGGGCACTGTCACCTGGCCACTGTCACCTGGCCACTAAGTCACCTGGCCACTGTCACCTGGCCACTATGTCACCTGGCCACTCTCACCTGGCCACTATGTTACCTGGCCACTGTCACCTGGCCACTATGTCACCTGGCCACTATGTCACCTGGCCACTATATTACCTGGCCACTATGTTACCTGGCCACTATGTCACCTGGGCACTGTCACCTGGCCACTATGTCCCCTGGCCACTATGTCACCTGGCCACTATGTCACCTGGGCACTGTCACCTGGCCACTGTCACCTGGCCACTAAGTCACCTGGCCACTGTCACCTGGCCACTATGTCACCTGGCCACTATGTCACCTGGCCACTCTCACCTGGCCACTATGTTACCTGGCCACTGTCACCTGGCCACTATGTCACCTGGCCACTATGTCACCTGGCCACTATATTACCTGGCCACTATGTTACCTGGCCACTATGTTACCTGGCCACTGTCACCTGTCCACT
>WNGS01162889.1:2797-40668 GCA_020271785.1 Procambarus virginalis
TATTTCATTGAGCCAGGAGTAAATTTATATAATAAACACACACACACACACACACACACACACACACACACACACACACACACACACACACACACACACACACATACACACACACACACTCACACACTCACACACACACACATCACACCACACACACTCACACACATACACTCACACACACACACTCACACACTCACACACCACACACACACACACACACACACACATATATATGCGAACAAGCCTGAATGGTCCCCAGGACTATATGCGAATGAAAACTCACACCCCAGAAGTGACTCGAACCCATACTCCCGGAGCAACGCAACTGGTATGTACAAGACGCCTTAAACCCTTGACCATCACGACCGGACAAAATGAGTGATAGCCGAAGCTATTTGAACCACCCCACCGCCGGCACTCGGATGGTTATCTGTATATATATATGTATATATTTTTTTAATTAATGTGGAAGGGAGTACCACATTTGGCTGGAAGAGGGGCCTCGGAGGAAATCAACATAACGCATTGGAGGGAATGATTAGATCCCTCCAATACAATTTTTGTGTATTATATTAATATCTAAATATATATATATATATATTATATATATATATATATATATTATATATATATATATCTATATATATATACATATGATGTCGTACCTAGTAGCCAGAACGCACTTCTCAGCCTACCCTACTATGCAAGGCCCGATTTGCCTAATAAGCCAAGTTTTCATGAATTAATTGTTTTTCTACTACCAAACCTACCTAACCTAACCTAACCTAACTTTTTCGGATACCTAACCTAACCTAACCTATAAAGATAGTTTAGGTTAAGTTAGGGTAGGGTTGGTAGGTTCGGTCATATAACTACGTTAATTTTAACTCCAATAAATAAAAATTGACCTTATACATAATGAAAAGAGTAGCTTTATCATTTCATAAGAAAAAAAATAGAGAAAATATATTAATTCATTAAAAACTGTGGCTTATTAGGCAAAGTCGGGCCTTGCCAGTAGGTAGGCTGAGAAGTGCGTTCTGGCTACTAGGTACGACGTATATATATCTATATATAGATTATATATATATATATATATATATGATATATTTATATATATTAGGAGAGGCAGACGGAGGTGTAGGAGAGGCAGACGGAAGTGTAGGAGAGGCAGACGGAAGTGTAGGAGAGGCAGACGGAGGTGTAGGAGAGGCAGACGGAAGTGTAGGAGAGGCGACGGAGGTGTAGGAGAGGCAGACGGAGGTGTAGGAGAGGCAGACGGAAGTGTAGGAGAGGGCAGACGGAGGTGTAGGAGAGGCAGACGGAAGTGTAGGAGAGGCAGACGGAGGTGTAGGAGAGGCAGACGGAAGTGTAGGAGAGGCAGACGGAAGTGTAGGAGAGGCGACGGAGAGTGTAGGAGAGGAGACGGCGGACGGAGGTGTAGGAGAGGCAGACGGAGGTGTAGGAGAGGCAGACGGAAGTGTAGGAGAGGCAGACGGAAGTGTAGGAGAGGCAGACGGAGGTGTAGGAGAGGCAAACGGAAGTGTAGGAGAGGCAGACGGAGGTGTAGGAGAGGCAGGACGGAGGTGTAGGAGAGGCGGACGGAAGTGTAGGAGAGGCGGACGGAAGTGTAGGAGAGGCAGACGGAGGTGTAGGAGAGGCGGACGGAAGTGTAGGAGAGGCGGACGGAAGTGTAGGAGAGGCGGACGGAAGTGTAGGAGAGGCGGACGGAAGTGTAGGAGAGGCGGACGGAGGAGGTGAAACAGAGACAAACGGAGAATATGAAAGAGGAAGAGAGGAACATGGAGACTGAGAAAGGTGAAGTGCTGTAGAAGATGAACAAGAAACTGTGGAGGAGAGGAAGGTGGTAGAGAGGAGAGGAAGATAAGTTAAAGAACAAAGAGGAAAACGATAAACAAGAGAAGAGAGAGATGCGTGTGTGTGGAGTGTGCACCCAAGCATGCAGAGGCGCGGAGAACATCAACAAGTTCCCTGCCCTAACCTAACCTTGGGGGCGGCGGCTCCACGGCATCTTGCCTTCCTCTTGCTCCCGTCCTGTATTATTATTATTATTATTTGTCCGCCCATGTTATGCATTATCCACTTACTACCTTGACATTCAGCGGGTATGAGTGTTGTGTGTAATGCTTCACTTATATTCTAATTAAGCAATATGCATCCTTTAGCGTACCAGAGTCCTTGATGTAGCACCAGCTAGCCAGGAATGACTACCTCAGATACAGAAGAGAAGTGGAGAGTAAGTTATAAGCAGACACGTTATAAGAGGTATAAACAGGATCAGGTGACGATACTGAGGATGGGGAGAGCACATTGACTGAGTAAATCACGGATATGCGTGAGGAACTCAACACGAGATTCCAGGAGGTCTTTAGTATAGAGTACTGAAAATGCCATGGTATTAGTGAAGCGAAGCTAATCCTGAAATATGTATGATCCCCCCTTGGAGCTCTTCTAAAGCTGTACTCACCTAATTGTACTCACCTAATTGTGCTTGCGGGGGTTGAGCTTTGGCTCTTTGGTCCCGCCTCTCAACTGTCAATCAACTGGTGTACAGATTCCTGAGCCTACTGGGCTCTGTCATATCTACATTTGAAACTGTGTATGGAGTCAGCCTCCACCACATCACTTCCTAGTGCATTCCATTTATTAACTACTCTGACACTGAAAAAACTCTTTCTAACGTCTCTGTGGCTCATCTGGGTACTAAGTTTCCACCTGTGTCCCCTGTTCGTGTCCCCACCCTGCTGAAGAGTTTGTCTTTGTCCACCCTGTCAATTCCCCTGAGAATTTTGTAGGTGGTTATCATGTCTCCACTTACTCTTCTGTTTTCCAGGGATGTGAGGTCAGCTCTTTTAGCCTTTCCTCGTAGCTCAATCCTCTCAGTTCTGTGAAGCAGACATGATCTCACAGTGTACACCAGAAGCTAGCGTTCAGCCTATCACATCAACATCAGTGCCTGCATGGAGCACCATCTCAAAGAAGACAGAGAAAGTACAAAGGATTTTATAATTATATACCGTAACATATATACCAATGCACCGTACTAGTAATATATAGTTCTTAAACACCAAAATATAATTGAATAATGTCCCCAAAGCCATATTTTAAATGCCGAAATACAGCCATACATAGACTTTGCACAGAACATAGGACACATACACCATACCATAATAGAGCCCACACCACAATCATACACAGCCCATACAACACAACCATACAGCATCAGGGCAAGTACACCCCAACCACCACCATTACCCACCAAGATGTACGTCTGAGGCGTCAAGTGATGTGTAAGTAATTTTTTATGTCAGTTTTATTCAAGTGAAGGTCAACAGGTAACTAATAAAGCTCTGAAGTGAGCAGCATGCGGGGATGCTTTAATTATTTGTAATTACCTGCCATTACCTGGTGTACAATCTAATTTACATACGATACCGTCCATTGGAGCCCAGACAGCCTAGCAAGACAGGTGAGGAGGAGGAGGAGGAGCGAGGGAGGTGAGATGTCGAGGGGGGGGGGTAAGGAAGAGGGGAAGTAGTCTAAGGACGAGGAGAAAAGGAAGAGGGAAAAGGGGAGGAAGTGGGGTGAGGTCAGGAGGAGGGGGTTGGAGAGGAGGCAGAGGAAGGAGAGGGGGTGAGAAGTAGATGAAGAAGGGAGGAAGAAGCGAAGAAAGATGGAGAGGAGGAAAAGGGAGGTTAGGAGGAAGGAGAGGAGGAGAAGCAGGAGGTCAAAAAGAAGACGGGTGGAGGGGGGGGGGGGAGGGAAGTGTAGAGGAGGGAGGGAGGAAGGAGCATACTCCATTAGGACGAGATATTGGGGAGGAGTCTGAAAACTGATGGAAAAATTATGGCAACTCAAGGTGAGGTGCCAGAACACAAGTCTCTCTCTTGCGCTGAGTATCGCTCAGAGTGACCTTGTAGTGTAGTTGCGTGTGCTTGTTTGTCTCTTTGTGTGTGTGGGGGGGGGGGAGGTGGGGGGGGAGAGTGCGGAGGAGAGATGCCGGCAGGATCGAGTTCTTAGCTCCTGGACCCCGCCTTTCTTAACTATTTATCAAATGTACTGACTCGACCAATTTCTGTGTGTCGGAAAAAACATTTCTACTGCATGTGTGTTCCTCCCCCCCCCCCCCCCCACACACACACACTCACTCCCCTCCCTCTGAACCCCGGGCAACTACCTCACAGGAGGATGAGCCTACCCAAGTAGCAATGACCATGGAACAACTTCCTACACTTGTGGGGAGTGAGGGTGAAATTGGATATATGAAAGTGAGCGTCAAGTGATGTAATCAAATATTGATGGGAATACCAATAAAGCAAGTGAACTGGCAGAAAGGGCGCAAAATATACTCTGATGTAATAGGACTCACGGAAACAAAATTGTCAGGAGTCAAGACAGATGCTGTGTTTCCAAAGGACTACTATATAGTAAGGAAAGAGAGGGGGAAGGGAGAGGAGGTGGAGTGGTCCTGCTGATAAGGAAGGACTGGAGTTTTGATGAGATGGAAATCCGGGCTGTGACGGGTTCAGAGATTACAAACAGGAACTTTAACAATGGGTGGACCTAAGATAATAGTGGCAGTCATTTACAACCCTCCCCTAAATGACAGAAGACCCAGACAGGAGTTTGATAGGAACAACATGGAACCAATAATAAATAGAGAGAGCAGCTTCAGGTGTTCTGCAGGAATGGCTCAAGACTCTTAATCATGGCGACTTCAACCATGGAAAAGATAGACTGGGAGAAATGGGGACCCACATGGTGGTGCAGACACATAGAGAGCTAAACTCCTGGAAGTGGCAACAAGGAACTTTCTGAGCCAGGGAACCCACAAGAGTGAGAGGCAATGATGAACTAGCTAGACTCGACCCTGACTCATTCACCCTGAAGAGGAGTCAGAAATAAGGGAAGTCAAAGTTGAAGCCCCTGTAGGAATGAGTGACCACAGTGTACTGACTTTTGAGTACTTGGTGGAGGTAGGGATAAATATCCAAGGATTGATCAGAGGGGAAAGACTTAATTACCGGAGAAAGTGGGAGGAAAAGCTGCAAGAACAGGTTTATCTCCAGTCCAAAAGTAGAAAAAATTAACAAAACAGAAAAACCCATGGTTCACCAGGAATGCAAGGTAGCGAAGCAACCGAGTAAAGGAACATGGAGAAACTACTCAAATAACACAACACCGGAGAGCAGGGAGAAATACCAGAGGGCCAGAAATGAGGACTCAGAGTGAGGAGGGAAGCAGGGAGACAATATGAAAATGACATCGCGAGTAAAGCCTAGACCAACCAAAGCTGCTCCACAGCCACAATCAGGCGGAAAACAGCAGTGAAGGAATAAGTGATGAAATTGAAAAGAAAGGAGAACAGATACACAGAGAATGACATGGAGGGTGTGAAGAACTCAACAAGAGATTCCAGGAGGTCTTCACAATAGAACAAGGAGAAGCCCCTGCACTAAATGAGGAGGGAAGAAAACACAAGCAACCTGGAGGAATTTGACCTCACCAGATGATGGTCAAAAGGTGTCTGATGAGCTTGGATGTGACAAAGGCTGTTGGGCTTGACAGAATCTCACCATGGATACTAAAGGAAGGTGCAGAAGCACTAAGTGTGCCATTCTTTNAGCACCTTGTGGCAGCACTCCTTGTGGCAGCACTCCTTGCGGCAGAGCACCTTGTGGCAGCACTCCTTGTGGCAGCACTCCTTGTGGCAGAGCACCTTGTGGCAGCACTCCTTGTGGCAGAGCACCTTGTGGCAGCACTCCTTGTGGCAGAGCACCTGTGGCAGCACTCCTTGTGGCAGCACTCCTTGTGGCAGCACTCCTTGTGGCAGCACTCCTTGTGGCAGCACTCCTTGTGGCAGCACTCCTTGTGGCAGCGCTCCTTGTGGCAGCACACCTTGTGGCAGCACTCCTTGTGGCAGCACTCTTGTGGCAGCACTCCTTGTGGCAGAGCACCTTGTGGCAGCACTCCTTGTGGCAGAGCACCTTGTGGCAGCACTCCTTGTGGCAGCACTCCTTGTGGCAGCACTCCTTGTGGCAGAGCACCTTGTGGCAGCACTCCTTGTGGCAGAGCACCTTGTGGCAGCACTCCTTGTGGCAGAGCACCTTGTGGCAGCACTCCTTGTGGCAGCGCTCCTTGTGGCAGCGCACCTTGTGGCAGCACTCCTTGTGGCAGAGCACCTTGTGGCAGACTCCTTGTGGCAGCACTCCTTGTGGCAGCACTCCTTGTGGCAGAGCACCTTGTGGCAGCACTCCTTGTGGCAGAGCACCTTGTGGCAGCACTCCTTGTGGCAGCACCCTTGTGGCAGCACTCCTTGTGGCAGAGCACCTTGTGGCAGCACTCCTTGTGGCAGAGCACCTTGTGGCAGAGCACCTTGTGGCAGCACTCCTTGTGGCAGACTCCTTGTGGCAGCACTCCTTGTGGCAGCACCCTTGTGGCAGAGCACCTTGTGGCAGCACTCCTTGTGGCAGCACTCCTTGTGGCAGAGCACCTTGTGGCAGCACTCCTTGTGGCAGCGCACCTTGTGGCAGCACTCCTTGTGGCAGAGCACTTTGTGGCAGCACTCCTTGTGGCAGAGCACCTTGTGGCAGCACTCCTTGTGGCAGCACTCCTTGTGGCAGAGCACCTTGTGGCAGAGCACCTTGTGGCAGCACTCCTTGTGGCAGAGCACCTTGTGGCAGCACTCCTTGTGGCAGCACTCCTTGTGGCAGCACTCCTTGTGGCAGCACTCCTTGTGGCAGCACTCTTGTGGCAGCACTCCTTGTGGCAGAGCACCTTGTGGCAGCACTCCTTGTGGCAGCACTCCTTGTGGCAGAGCACCTTGTGGCAGCACTCCTTGTGGCAGAGCACCTTGTGGCAGCACTCCTTGTGGCAGAGCACCTTGTGGCAGCACTCCTTGTGGCAGAGCCTTGTGGCAGCACTCCTTGTGGCAGCACTCCTTGTGGCAGCGCACCTTGTGGCAGCACTCCTTGTGGCAGCACTCCTTGTGGCAGCACTCCTTGTGGCAGCACTCCTTGTGGCAGCACTCCTTGTGGCAGAGCACCTTGTGGCAGCACTCCTTGTGGCAGCACTCCTTGTGGCAGCACTCCTTGTGGCAGCACTCCTTGTGGCAGCACTCCTTGTGGCAGCACTCCTTGTGGCAGCACTCCTTGTGGCAGCACACCTTGTGGCAGCACTCCTTGTGGCAGCACTCTTGTGGCAGCACTCCTTGTGGCAGAGCACCTTGTGGCAGCACTCCTTGTGGCAGAGCACCTTGTGGCAGCACTCCTTGTGGCAGCACTCCTTGTGGCAGCACTCCTTGTGGCAGAGCACCTTGTGGCAGCACTCCTTGTGGCAGCAGCACCTTGTGGCAGCACTCCTTGTGGCAGAGCACCTTGTGGCAGCACTCCTTGTGGCAGAGCTCCTTGTGGCAGCGCTCCTTGTGGCAGCACTCCTTGTGGCAGCACTCCTTGTGGCAGCACTCCTTGTGGCAGAGCACCTTGTGGCAGCACTCCTTGTGGCAGCACTCCTTGTGGCAGCACTCCTTGTGGCAGAGCACCTTGTGGCAGCACTCCTTGTGGCAGAGCACCTTGTGGCAGCACTCCTTGTGGCAGAGCACCTTGTGGCAGCACTCCTTGTGGCAGAGCACCTTGTGGCAGAGCACCTTGTGGCAGAGCACCTTGTGGCAGCACCTTGTGGCAGCACTCCTTGTGGCAGAGCTCCTTGTGGCAGCACTCCTTGTGGCAGAGCACCTTGTGGCAGCGCACCTTGTGGCAGCACTCCTTGTGGCAGCACTCCTTGTGGCAGAGCACCTTGTGGCAGCACTCCTTGTGGCAGAGCACCTTGTGGCAGCACTCCTTGTGGCAGAGCACCTTGTGGCAGCACTCCTTGTGGCAGAGCACCTTGTGGCAGCACTCCTTGTGGCAGCACTCCTTGTGGCAGAGCACCTTGTGGCAGAGCACCTTGTGGCAGCACTCCTTGTGGCAGAGCACCTTGTGGCAGCACTCCTTGTGGCAGAGCACCTTGTGGCAGCACTCCTTGTGGCAGCACTCCTTGTGGCAGAGCACCTTGTGGCAGAGCACCTTGTGGCAGCACTCCTTGTGGCAGCACTCCTTGTGGCAGCACTCCTTGTGGCAGAGCACCTTGTGGCAGCACTCCTTGTGGCAGAGCACCTTGTGGCAGCACTCCTTGTGGCAGCACTCCTTGTGGCAGAGCACCTTGTGGCAGCACCTTGTGGCAGCGCACCTTGTGGCAGCGCACCTTGTGGCAGCACTCCTTGTGGCAGAGCACCTTGTGGCAGCACTCCTTGTGGCAGAGCACCTTGTGGCAGAGCACCTTGTGGCAGCACTCCTTGTGGCAGAGCACCTTGTGGCAGCACTCCTTGTGGCAGCACTCCTTGTGGCAGCGCACCTTGTGGCAGCACTCCTTGTGGCAGAGCACCTTGTGGCAGCACTCCTTGTGGCAGAGCACCTTGTGGCAGAGCACCTTGTGGCAGCACTCCTTGTGGCAGCGCTCCTTGTGGCAGAGCACCTTGTGGCAGAGCACCTTGTGGCAGCACTCCTTGTGGCAGCACTCCTTGTGGCAGAGCACCTTGTGGCAGCACTCCTTGTGGCAGCGCTCCTTGTGGCAGCACTCCTTGTGGCAGAGCACCTTGTGGCAGCACTCCTTGTGGCAGAGCACCTTGTGGCAGCACTCCTTGTGGCAGCAGCACCTTGTGGCAGCACTCCTTGTGGCAGAGCACCTTGTGGCAGCACTCCTTGTGGCAGCACTCCTTGTGGCAGCACTCCTTGTGGCAGCACTCCTTGTGGCAGCACTCCTTGTGGCAGAGCACCTTGTGGCAGAGCACCTTGTGGCAGAGCACCTTGTGGCAGAGCACCTTGTGGCAGCACTCCTTGTGGCAGAGCTCCTTGTGGCAGCACTCCTTGTGGCAGAGCACCTTGTGGCAGAGCACCTTGTGGCAGCACTCCTTGTGGCAGCACTCCTTGTGGCAGAGCACCTTGTGGCAGCACTCCTTGTGGCAGCGCACCTTGTGGCAGCACTCCTTGTGGCAGAGCACCTTGTGGCAGCACTCCTTGTGGCAGAGCACCTTGTGGCAGCACTCCTTGTGGCAGCACTCCTTGGCAGAGCACCTTGTGGCAGAGCACCTTGTGGCAGCACTCCTTGTGGCAGAGCACCTTGTGGAAGCGCACCTTGTGGCAGAGCACCTTGTGGCAGCACTCCTTGTGGCTGCACTCCTTGTGGCAGAGCATCTTGTGGCAGAGCACCTTGTGGCAGCACTCCTTGTGCAGCACTCCTTGTGGCAGCACTCCTTGTGGCAGAGCACCTTGTGGCAGCACTCCTTGTGGCAGAGCACCTTGTGGCAGCACTCCTTGTGGCAGCACACTTTGTGGCAGAGCACCTTGTGGCAGCACCTTGTGGCAGCGTACCTTGTGGCAGCGCACTTTGTGGCAGCGCTCCTTGTGACAGAGCACCTTGTGGCAGCACTCCTTGTGGCAGTGCACCTTGTGGCAGAGCACCTTGTGGCAGCACTCCTTGTGGCAGAGCACCTTGTGGCAGCACTCCTTGTGGCAGCACTCCTTGTGGCAGCGCACCTTGTGGCAGCACTCCTTGTGGCAGAGCACCTTGTGGCAGCACTCCTTGTGGCAGAGCACCTTGTGGCAGAGCACCTTGTGGCAGCACTCCTTGTGGCAGCGCTCCTTGTGGCAGAGCACCTTGTGGCAGAGCACCTTGTGGCAGCACTCCTTGTGGCAGCACTCCTTGTGGCAGAGCACCTTGTGGCAGCACTCCTTGTGGCAGCGCTCCTTGTGGCAGCACTCCTTGTGGCAGAGCACCTTGTGGCAGCACTCCTTGTGGCAGCGCACCTTGTGGCAGCACTTCTTGTGGGAGCGCACCTTGTGGCAGCACTCCTTGTGGCAGAGCACCTTGTGGCAGCACTCCTTGTGGCAGCACTCCTTGTGGCAGCACTCCTTGTGGCAGCACTCCTTGTGGCAGCACTCCTTGTGGCAGCACTCCTTGTGGCAGCACTCCTTGTGGCAGCACTCCTTGTGGCAGCGCTCCTTGTGGCAGCACTACTTGTGGCAGAGCACCTTGTGGCAGCACTCCTTGTGGCAGCGCACCTTGTGGCAGCGCTCCTTGTGGCAGCACTCCTTGTGGCAGCACTCCTTGTGGCAGCGCTCCTTGTGGCAGAGCACCTTGTGGCAGCACTCCTTGTGGCAGTGCACCTTGTGGCAGCACTCCTTGTGGCAGAGCACCTTGTGGCAGCACTCCTTGTGGCAGAGCACCTTGTGGCAGCACTCCTTGTGGCAGCGCACCTTGTGGCAGCGCTCCTTGTGGCAGAGCACCTTGTGGCAGCACTCCTTATGGCAGAGCACCTTGTGGCAGCACTCCTTGTGGCAGCGCTCCTTGTGGCAGCGCGCGCGCGCGCACACACACACACACACACACACACACACACACACACACACACACACACACACACACACACACACACACACACACACACACACACACACACACACATTGGGGCTGGAGGCCGGCCGTTCGAGCGGACAGCATGCTGTACATATGATCCTGTGGTACCGGGTTCGATCCCGGGCGCCGGCGAGAAACATTGGGCAGAGTTTCTTTCACCCTATGCCCCTGTTACCTATCAGTAAATAAGTACCTTGGAGTTAGTCAGCTGTCACGGGCTGCTTCTTGGTGTGTGTGTGTGTGATGTGAAAAAGAATAGTAGTAGTAGTAGTTAGAAACAGTTGACTGACAGTTGGGAGGCGGGCCGAAAGAGCAAAGCTCAACCCCCGCAAGCACAACTAGGTGAATACAGTTAGGTGAATACACACACACACACACACAGAAGGCTTCGTAACCTCTACATAACTCTTGCTCTTACATTCATGAACTAATGTTCAAAAACCTTGTTTTTCACCTCATACAACGCCTTCCTGTTTATATATTCAAGTGTTGTATTCACTGAGTGTGTTACGGGCTAGTCATGCCCGTGCCACCTCTTGGGTGTCTTAATCTTTATCAATCATTGATTGTACTTTTGAAGAGCAGACGATTAACACGAAAGAGCTCAAGTCATTTCATGTTTATATTTTTTGCTTTGTGGTTATATATAATTGTATTATTCTGAAAATATATTAAAGAAATACAAGAGGAAACATAATTTTTATTTACTAAGCAGGTGTTGGAGTAGTGGTGGAGTGGATAATTACTAGGAGAAACATCCTTAGAGCAGCAGCAGCGGCAGCAGCAGCATCAGCAGCAGCGGCAGGAGCGGCAACAACAAAACAGCAACAGCAGCAGCAAGAGAAGCATCACAACAGCAGCAGCAGAATAAGCAGCAGCAGCAGCAACACACCAGCAGCAGCAGAAGCAGCAGCAGCAGAAGCAACACACCAGCAGCAGCAGGAATAAGCAGCAGCAGAAGCAGCAGCAGCAGAATAAGCAGCAGCAGAAGCAGCAGCAGCAGAAGCAGCAGCAGCAGAAGCAACACACCAGCAGCAGCAGAATAAGCAGCAGCAGAAGCAGCAGCAGCAGAATAAGCAGCAGCAGAAGCAGCAGCAGAAGCAGCAGCAGCAACACACCAACAGCAGCAGAAGCAACACACCAGCAGCAGCAGAAGCAACACACCAGCAGCAGCAGCAACACACCAGCAGCAGCAACACAACAGCAGCAGCAGCAACACACCAACAGCAGCAGAAGCAGCAGCAGCAGCAGCAGCAACACACCAACAGCAGCAGAAGCAGCAGCAGCAGCAACACACCAGCAGCAGCAGAAGCAGCAGCAGCAGCAACACACCAACAGCAGCAGAAGCAGCAGCAGCAGCAGCAGCAACACACCAACAGCAGCAGAAGCAGCAGCAGCAGCAACACACCAGCAGCAGAGAAGCAGCAGCAGCAGCAACACACCAACAGCAGCAGAAGCAGCAGCAGCAGAAGCAACACACCAGCAGCAGCAGAAGCAGCAGCAGCAGAAGCAACACACCAGCAGCAGCAGAAGCAGCAGCAGCAGCAACACACCAACAGCAGCAGCAGCAGCAACACCACCAGCAGCAGAAGCAGCAGCAGCAGAAGCAACACACCAGCAGCAGAAGAAGCAGCAGCAGCAACACACCAGCAGCAGCAGAAGCAGCAGCAGCAGAAGCAACACACCAACAGCAGCAGAAGCAGCAGCAGCAGAAGCAACACACCAGCAGCAGCAGAAGCAGCAGCAGCAGAAGCAACACACCAGCAGCAGCAGAAGCAGCAGCAGCAACACACCAGCAGCAGCAGAAGCAGCAGCAGCAGCAACACACCAACAGCAGCAGCAGCAGCAGCAGCAACAGCAGCAAAGCAGCAGCAGCAGAAGCAGCAGCAGCAGCAGCAGAAGCAGCAGCAGCAGCAGCAGCAGCAGCAGCAACACACCAACAGCAGCAGAAGCAGCAGCAGCAGCAGCAGCAGCAACACACCAGCAGCAGCAGAAGCAGCAGCAGCAGCAGCAGAAGCAACACACCAGCAGCAGCAGAAGCAGCAGCAGCAGAAGCAACATGGTGGTGCATATATTAACAAACACTAATTAGAAGGGGCAAAATACTACTCAGCCAGGCAAGATAGTGGTAATTAAGTCCACCAACCTTCCCGGTTATTCTCTTCTTCATGTATATCTATTTTTTGAAGCAACTTCTTCCATAAGGGATTTGTTGAATATATATTCTCTAATTGGCTCTGCTGTAATTGTGTCCGGAGTGAAAAATGGCAGTTTTATAGGGTGGTTCTGGATAACTAGGGCTCTCTGTCTTTATGGTCGAGATTGGCTTAATGCACTGTCACGGCAGGCAGGATGCTGATTAGTTCATTACCTGATGGTTAAGTAATTACCGCGGGGAGCACCTTGGTGCCCCGTGTATTATGTATATTGCAGATGATACAAGCCAAGCTGTATGAGAAGAACACGAAGGAGGGGCAGCTCTTATTTAGTTATTGTTAATTTATTAATTCTGCATTTGTATTTTGCGAGGAGGTGGCGAGGTCGTTGTCTTGAATTCGGATGCGAATATTTCCATTGGCATGAATCTTTCCCTACCTCGCCCCCCCCTTCCCTTCCCAACCATTCTCCAATCCCCAGACCTTTTCCCTTCTCCCCCTCTTCCCATACATCGTTCCGGACGAACGAAGACAATAAATTGTTGCAAAGGCGGAGCCCAGAACCTTAAGATAAATTTCCGACGCACACACACACACACACACACACCTCCTGCGCCTTCTCCGACACCATACACCAAGGACCTAACTGCACGCTCACATTCAAGTGTAACACCGATCCTTTAAGGCTTCCTAAGGGCCAGGGACTGTAACAACAGTTTACAATGTCGCTAAAAGATGATGGGCGCAGGTTCCTCAGCGCTCCTGGGAGAGCTCTGCACCTGGAAATAAAGAAATTTCCGAGCCAACGCGCAGCGACTAAGACGAATGTTGCAAGAGTGTCGTGTAGAGTTAGGACTATGAGAACAAAAGAGCCTGTAAAAAGCGTTAGTAAAAATATATAAAGTTTAATAAATTGGCATTAACTTCCTTAGTATTTTATTAGAAGTGCACTTTAATAATATTTGGTAATGGTAGGAAGGCAAACAGTCCATAGTCTGTACACTATAATTCGAATGATCATTATAGAATTAACTGACATATAGTCATGATTATTTTAGGTTTGAAAGAAACTCATTTGAAAAGAAATTGCGTGGGATTTTTTACGTCGAAGAAAATAGATTTTGTTTTTCACGTAACGGTCGACAAGCGACGACTCAATTATCATGGCCTCTAAACTAGTCCGGTGAAGAGGATCTTAACCAGCACCTTCCAGCTGACAGCGGTGACATATATATGACCTTTTGGTGTATATGTTAGAAGATGGTCCATACAAACTCACCCGGGAAGATTTGGAGGGAGTAGTGCTCGCCTAGAGACTGTTGGTCCCAAATTAGGTTCCCGAGGGAGCGGTGGCCCCAAGCAAGAGGCCCTAGACTAATGCACCACGGTTTAAGCTGCAACTCTCCCGCTTACACTAATTATCTCGCAGCCTTACACAGCGATAATTTGGTCAGTCCGGTGTGTATGTGTGTGTGAACTTACCTATTTGTGGGAGAGTGTTTGTATGCATGTACGTATGTGTGTGTGTGTATGTGGGTGTTTGTGTGTACATTGTTGTGTATTGTTATATGTATGTAGATATGTGGATTGTTATGCGTGTGCATGTAGATAAATGTGAGTCGTTATGTGTGTGCATGGAGATAAATGTGTGAATGTATGTGTGAGTGCACTCACTAAGGTTCACACACAATGTCGACCAGGAGTCTCTGAGCTCCGGGTCAGGTCATGCAAGGACTTACATTCCTCGTGCTCCTGATTATTGAATTCGTCTCCATAATCTCCCATCACGGTGAGACTCACACAAGTTTTCCCTGAGATCTCTCCGGCTCATGTCTTCAGCTTCAAGTTCTCGTCCTTTAATAATACCAGATTTCTTTATGAAGCTCGCCTCTTGTTCACTGTGTTAATTGTTCTGAATATCTTGTACGTTGTAATCATGTGTCCCCTATTTCCTCTCAACACCGGAGCAAATATTTGTGAATATCTCTGGACTTTCCTGAGAACTTTTGTGATGTTTACATATGCAGATTCAGGAGCGGAAGGCGAGTGCTGGTGTCTGTAGGTTGTACATAATGTTCTAAAGCCTTCCTTATCTTGGCTCCCATAAGCAACCTGGATATTTGCCAGTTTTATATATAATACAGACGGAATTTGGTTTATATTTTCCTCAGGGTTATATAATTGCCAGACCATCTTACTCTTACTCTTATTCCGGAAGCTGTCTATATTTAATCTTTTATGTCACTGGGATGTTCCTCCTTTTCGTATAATTATTTGTATTTGTAATCGCTAAGGTTTGGACTCCATCTTTCCCACCATATTTGAGGCGAGCGTGTGTGTGTTTAAGACTATTTTTTATGTGTATGTGGATTTTCTGTTTTCTTCTTTCACTCTTGACATTAAGATTGGTTAACATACCCTATTGAATGAGCATCGCTACTTGACGTTGTTAGCCTGGCGGAGATCACTGGGTATTTCATTATTACTCACATTATATAGTGCTATTGAGTGTGGTGATGAGAGCTTTATCCGCAAGAGCCTGTTTACATAAGGCTCCCACAGGGACTCTCTATCCTTAAGAGACTCCTTTTTGCGAGAGTCCAGTGGAGAGTCTCATGACCGCAGGAAATCAGCCAATCACAATGTCACTAGACACACCGACAAACAGCCAGCAGAAGGTGTCCAGCTTAAGCATTCAATTAATTACGTTTATCTTGTGCTGATCTGTTGTAGTTAGGAAGCTAATGGCTTATGTCATCCCTTCTACTAAAAACGCACTTTGTTAGTGAACCAGAATTTAAGCTAAACTATCGCATATCGGCCGCTAATTACACAAATATTCCAAGCATAACAGAAGAAAATAAATTCACCCAATACATTTGTGGTCTAATAATTTAGGATACATTGGTAATACCAGTTCTGTAATATCAACACATCATTACATGTTGTGAAGAATTGTGCTGAGCGAGTTAAGCAATTAAGAAATGCAACAATGTCGATACCAGTATCTGATTTATTTTGGAGGTGTAGATACAGATAGTGGAAAAGAGTGGGAGGATTAGTAATTGGTGGTGGATAAGATCGAAAGAGATAGTAACAGGTGGTGGATAATAATGGAAGAGATAGTAACATGTGGAAGATAAGACTGGAAGAGATAGTAACAGGTGGTGGATAATACTGGAAGAGATAGTAACGGGTGGTGGATAATACTGGAAGAGATAGTAACGGGTGGTGGATAATACTGGAAGAGATAGTAACGGGTGGTGGATAATACTGGAAGAGATAGTAACGGGTGGTGGATAAGACTGGAAGAGATAGTAACAGGTGGTGGATAAGACTCGAAGAGATAGTAACAGGTGGTGGATAATACTGGAAGAGATAGTAACAGGTGGTGGATAATACTGGAAGAGATAGTAACAGGTGGTGGATAATACTGGAAGAGATAGTAACAGGTGGTGGATAAGACTGAAAGAGATAGTAACAGGTGGTGGATAAGACTCGAAACGTCGTCCCACCGTGACGTACTCTAATTAATTCATGTGTTTACTTGAGTTTACATGAGAGCCGCTAACGCTAGTGGCCTCGACGAGGACAGGAAGCCGGCGGCATGTCGAAACTAACCCCCATTTCTCTTAAATTGCCCCTGCCCCCATTTCACAAATTTGTAAAATAGAATGTCTAGAGGGGTAGTTTGCGATAATATATGTGTTGACTTCTGTGGGAGGTGTACCCGTGGGAGGAGTACCCGTGGGAGGTGTACCTGTGGGAGGAGTACCCGTGGGAGGTGTACCTGTGGGAGGTGTACCCGTGGGAGGTGTACCTGTGGGAGGAGTACCCGTGGGAGGTGTACCTGTGGGAGGTGTACCCGTGGGAGGTGTACCTGTGGGAGGAGTACCCGTGGGAGGTGTACCTGTGGGAGGTGTACCCGTGGGAGGAGTACCCGTGGGAGGTGTACCCGTGGGAGGAGTACCCGTGGGAGGTGTACCCATGGGAGGAGTACCTGTGGGAGGTGTACCTGTGGGAGGTGTACCCGTGGGAGGTGTACCTGTGGGAGGAGTACCTGTTGGAGGAGTACCTGTGGGAGGTGTACCTGTGGGAGGTGTAGCTGTGGGAGGTGTACCTGTGGGAGGTGTACCTGTGGGAGGTGTACCTGTGGGAGGTGTACCTGTGGGAGGTGTAGCTGTGGGAGGTGTACCTGTGGGAGGTGTAGCTGTGGGAGGTGTAGCTGTGGGAGGTGTACCTGTGGGAGGTGTATCCGTGGGAGGTGTACCTGTGGGAGGTGTACCTGTGGGAGGAGTACCTGTGGGAGGAGTACCTGTGGGAGGTGTACCCGTGGGAGGTGTAACTGTGGGAGGTGTACCTGTGGGAGGTGTACCTGTGGGAGGTGTACCTGTGGGAGGTGTACCTTGTGGAAGGAGTACCTGTGGGAGGTGTACCTTTGGGAGGTGTACCTGTGGGAGGTGTAGCTGTGGGAGGAGTACATGTGGGAGGTGTACCTTGTGGAAGGAGTACCTGTGGGAGGTGTACCTTTGGGAGGTGTACCTGTGGGAGGTGTTGCTGTGGGAGGTGTTGCTGTGGGAGGTGTTACTGTGGGAGGTGTACCTGTGGGAGGAGTACCTGTGGGAGGTGTACCTGTGGGAGGTGTAGCTGTGGGAGGTGTACCTGTGGGAGGTGTACCTGTGGGAGGAGTACCTGTGGGAGGTGTAGCTGTGGGAGGTGTAGCTGTGGGAGGTGTACCTGTGGGAGGTGTACCTGTGGGAGGTGTAGCTGTGGGAGGTGTACCTGTGGGAGGTGTACCTGTGGGAGGTGTACCTGTGGGAGGTGTAGCTGAGGGAGGTGTACCTGTGGGAGGTGTACCTGTGGGAGGAGTACCTGTGGGAGGTGTAGCTGTGGGAGGTGTACCTGTGGGAGGTGTACCTGTGGGAGGTGTACCTGTGGGAGGTGTACCTGTGGGAGGTGTACCTGTGGGAGGTGTAGCTGAGGGAGGTGTACCTGTGGGAGGTGTAGCTGTGGGAGGTGTAGCTGTGGGAGGTGTACCTGTGGGAGGTGTACCTGTGGGAGGTGTACCTGTGGGAGGTGTACCTGTGGGATGTGTACCTGTGGGAGGTGTACCTGTGGGAGGAGTACCTGTGGGAGGTGTAGCTGTGGGAGGTGTACCTGTGGGAGGTGTACCTGTGGGAGGTGTACCTGTGGGAGGTGTACCTGTGGGAGGTGTACCTGTGGGAGGTGTACCTGTGGGAGTTGTACCTGTGGGAGGTGTAGCTGTGGGAGGTGTAGCTGTGGGAGGTGTAGCTGTGGGAGGTGTACCTGTGGGAGGAGTACCTGTGGGAGGTGTAGCTGNGGCAGAGCACCTTGTGGCAGCACTCCTTGTGGCAGCACTCCTTGTGGCAGCGCACCTTGTGGCAGCACTCCTTGTGGCAGAGCACCTTGTGGCAGAGCACCTTGTGGCAGCACTCCTTGTGGCAGAGCACCTTGTGGCAGAGCACCTTGTGGCAGCACCCTTGTGCAGCAGCGCACCTTGTGGCAGCACTCCTTGGCAGCAGCACCTTGTGGCAGAGCACTTGTGGCAGCACTCCTTGTGGCAGAGCACCTTGTGGCAGAGCACCCTTGTGGCAGCACTCCTTGTGGCAGAGCACCTTGTGGCAGCACTCTTGTGGCAGCACTCCTTGTGGCAGAGCACCTTGTGGCAGCACTCCTTGTGGCAGAGCACCTTGTGGCAGCACTCCTTGTGGCAGAGCACCTGTGGCAGCACTCCTTGTGGCAGAGCACCTTGTGGCAGCACTCCTTGTGGCAGCACTCCTTGTGGCAGAGCACCCTGTGGCAGCACTCCTTGTGGCAGAGCACCTTGTGGCGAGCACCTTGTGGCAGCACTCCTTGTGGCAGAGCACCTTGTGGCAGAGCACCTTGTGGCAGCACTCCTTGTGGCAGCACTCCTTGTGGCAGAGCACCTTGTGGCAGCACTCCTTGTGCAGAGCACCTTGTGGCAGAGCACTGTGGCAGAGCACCTTGTGGCAGCACTCCTTGTGGCAGAGCATCTTGTGGCAGAGCACCTTCACTCCTTGGCAGCACACCTTGTGGCAGCACTCCTTGTGGCAGCACTCCTTGTGGCAGAGCACCTTGTGGCAGAGCACCTTGTGGCAGCACTCCTGTGGCAGCACCTTGTGGCAGCGCACCTTGTGGCAGAGCACCTTGTGGCAGCACTCCTTGTGGCAGAGCACCTTGTGGCAGAGCACTTGTGGCAGCACTCCTTGTGGCAGCACCTTGTGGCAGCACTCTTGTGGCAGCACTCCTTGTGGCAGCACTCCTTGTGGCAGAGCACCTTGTGGCAGCGCACCTTGTGGCAGCACTCCTTGTGGCAGCACTCCTTGTGGCAGCACTCCTTGTGGCAGACTCCTTGTGGCAGAGCACCTTGTGGCAGCACTCCTTGTGGCAGAGCACCTTGTGGCAGCACTCCTTGTGGCAGCACTCCTTGTGGCAGCACTCCTTGTGGCAGCACTCCTTGTGGCAGAGCCCTTGTGGCAGCGCACCTTGTGGCAGCACTCCTTGTGGCAGCGCTCCTTGTGGCAGCACTCCTTGTGGCAGCACTCCTTGTGGCAGCGCACCTTGTGGCAGCACTCCTTGTGGCAGCACTCCTTGTGGCAGAGCACCTTGTGGCAGCACTCCTTGTGGCAGCACTCCTTGTGGCAGCGCACCTTGTGGCAGCACTCCTTGTGGCAGAGCACCTTGTGGCAGCACTCCTTGTGGCAGCACTCCTTGTGGCAGCACTCCTTGTGGCAGCGCACCTTGTGGCAGCACTCCTTGTGGCAGCACTCCTTGTGGCAGAGCACCTTGTGGCAGCACTCCTTGTGGCAGCACTCCTTGTGGCAGCACTCCTTGTGGCAGCACTCCTTGTGGCAGCGCTCCTTGTGGCAGCACTCCTTGTGGCAGCAGCACTCCTTGTGGCAGAGCACCTTGTGGCAGCACTCCTTGTGGCAGCACTCCTTGTGGCAGCGCACCTTGTGGCAGCACTCCTTGTGGCAGCACTCCTTGTGGCAGAGCACCTTGTGGCAGCACCTTGTGGCAGCACTCCTTGTGGCAGAGCACCTTGTGGCAGCCTCCTTGTGGCAGCACTCCTTGTGGCAGCACTCCTTGTGGCAGCACTCCTTGTGGCAGCACTCCTTGTGGCAGCAGCACCTTGTGGCAGCACTCCTTGTGGCAGCACTCCTTGTGGCAGCACTCCTTGTGGCAGCACTCCTTGTGGCAGCACTCCTTGTGGCAGAGCACTTGTGGCAGAGCACCTTGTGGCAGCACTCCTTGTGGCAGAGCACTTGTGGCAGCACTCCTTGTGGCAGCACTCCTTGTGGCAGCACTCCTTGTGGCAGCACTCCTTGTGGCAGCACTCCTTGTGGCAGCACTCTTGTGGCAGCACTCCTTGTGGCAGCACTCCTTGTGGCAGCACTCCTTGTGGCAGCACTCCTTGTGGCAGCACTCCTTGTGGCAGCACTCCTTGTGGCAGCACTCCTTGTGGCAGCACTCCTTGTGGCAGCACTCCTTGTGGCAGCACTCCTTGTGGCAGCACCTTGTGGCAGCACTCCTTGTGGCAGAGCACCTTGTGGCAGCACTCCTTGTGGCAGCACTCCTTGTGGCAGCGCTCCTTGTGGCAGCACTCCTTGTGGCAGCACTCCTTGTGGCAGCACTCCTTGTGGCAGAGCACCTTGTGGCAGCACTCCTTGTGGCAGCACTCCTTGTGGCAGCACTCCTTGTGGCAGCACCTTGTGGCAGAGCACCTTGTGGCAGCACTCCTTGTGGCAGAGCACCTTGTGGCAGAGCACCTTGTGGCAGCACTCCTTGTGGCAGAGCTCCTTGTGGCAGAGCACCTTGTGGCAGCACTCCTTGTGGCAGAGCACCTTGTGGCAGCACTCCTTGTGGCAGAGCACCTTGTGGCAGCACTCCTTGTGGCAGAGCACCTTGTGGCAGCACTCCTTGTGGCAGAGCACCTTGTGGCAGCACTCCTTGTGGCAGCACTCCTTGTGGCAGCGCCCTTGTGGCAGCACTCCTTGTGGCAGACACCTTGTGGCAGAGCACCTTGTGGCAGCACTCCTTGTGGCAGAGCACCTTGTGGCAGAGCACTTGTGGCAGCACTCCTTGTGGCAGCACTCCTTGTGGCAGAGCACCTTGTGGCAGCACTCCTTGTGGCAGAGCACCTTGTGGCAGCAGCACCTTGTGGCAGACTCCTGGCAGAGCACCTTGTGGCAGAGACTCCTTGTGGCAGCACTCCTTGTGGCAGAGCACCTTGTGGCAGAGCACTTGTGGCAGCACTCCTTGTGGCAGAGCACCTTGTGGCAGCACTCCTTGTGGCAGAGCACCTTGTGGCAGCACTCCTTGTGGCAGAGCACCTTGTGGCAGCACTCCTTGTGGCAGAGCACCTTGTGGCAGCACTCCTTGTGGCAGCCTCCTTGTGGCAGCGCACCTTGTGGCAGCACTCCTTGTGGCAGAGCACCTTGTGGCAGAGCACCTTGTGGCAGCACTCCTTGTGGCAGAGCACCTTGTGGCAGAGCACCTTGTGGCAGCACTCCTTGTGGCAGCACTCCTTGTGGCAGAGCACCTTGTGGCAGCACTCCTTGTGGCAGAGCACCTTGTGGCAGAGCACCTTGTGGCAGCACTCCTTGTGGCAGCAGAGCACCTTGTGGCAGAGCACCTTGTGGCAGCACTCCTTGTGCAGAGCACTTGTGGCAGCACTCCTTGTGGCAGAGCACCTTGTGGCAGAGCACCTTGTGGCAGCACTCCTTGTGGCAGAGCACCTTGTGGCAGAGCACCTTGTGGCAGCACTCTTGTGGCAGCACTCCTTGTGGCAGGGCACCTTGTGGCAGAGCACCTTGTGGCAGCACTCCTTGTGGCAGAGCACCTTGTGGCAGCGCACTTGTGGCAGCACTCCTGTGGCAGAGCACCTTGTGGCAGCACTCCTTGTGGCAGAGCACCTTGTGGCAGCACTCCTTGTGGCAGAGCACCTTGTGGCAGCACTCCTTGTGGCAGCACTCCTTGTGGCAGCACTCCTTGTGGCAGAGCACCTTGTGGCAGAGCACCTTGTGGCAGCACTCCTTGTGGCAGCACTCCTTGTGGCAGCACTCCTTGTGGCAGAGCACCTTGTGGCAGCACTCCTTGTGGCAGAGCACCTTGTGGCAGCACTCCTTGTGGCAGCGCACCTTGTGGCAGCACTCCTTGTGGCAGCACTCCTTGTGGCAGAGCACCTTGTGGCAGCACTCCTTGTGGCAGCACCTTGTGGCAGCACTCCTTGTGGCAGCACTCCTTGTGGCAGAGCACCTTGTGGCAGCACTCCTTGTGGCAGCGCTCTTGTGGCAGCACTCCTTGTGGCAGCACTCTTGTGGCAGAGCACCTTGTGGCAGCACTCCTTGTGGCAGCGCTCCTTGTGGCAGCACTCCTTGTGGCAGCACTCCTTGTGGCAGAGCACCTTGTGGCAGCACTCCTTGTGGCAGCGCACCTTGTGGCAGCACTCCTTGTGGCAGCACTCCTTGTGGCAGAGCACCTTGTGGCAGCACTCCTTGTGGCAGAGCACTTGTGGCAGCACTCCTTGTGGCAGCACTCCTTGTGGCAGAGCACCTTGTGGCAGAGCACCTTGTGGCAGCACTCCTTGTGGCAGCACCTTGTGGCAGAGCACCTTGTGGCAGAGCACCTTGTGGCAGAGCACCTTGTGGCAGAGCACCTTGTGGCAGCCTCCCTTGTGCAGCACTCCTTGTGGCAGCACTCCTTGTGGCAGCACTCCTGTGGCAGCACTCCTTGTGGCAGCACTCCTTGTGGCAGCACCTTGTGGCAGAGCACCTTGTGGCAGCACTCTTGTGGCAGAGCACCTTGTGGCAGAGCACTTGTGGCAGCACCTTGTGGCAGCACTCCTTGTGGCAGAGCCTCTTGTGGCAGCACTCCTTGTGGCAGCGTCCTTGTGGCAGCACTCCTTGTGGCAGAGCACCTTGTGGCAGCACTCCTTGTGGCAGCGCTCCTTGTGGCAGCACTCCTGTGGCAGCGCTCCTTGTGGCAGAGCACCTTGTGGCAGAGCTCCTTGTGTGGCAGACTCCTTGTGGCAGAGCACCTTGTGGCAGCACTCCTTGTGGCAGAGCACCTTGTGGCAGCATCCTTGTGGCAGAGCACCTTGTGGCAGCACTCCTTGTGGCAGCACTCTTGTGGCAGAGCACCTTGTGGCAGCACTCCTTGTGGCAGAGCACCTTGTGGCAGCACTCCTTGTGGCAGAGCACCTTGTGGCAGCACTCCTTGTGGCAGAGCACCTTGTGGCAGCACTCCTTGTGGCAGCGCTCCTTGTGGCAGCACTCCTTGGCAGCACTCCTTGTTGCAGCACTCCTTGTGGCAGAGCACCTTGTGGCAGAGCACTCCTTGTGGCAGCACTCCTTGTGGCAGCACTCCTTGTGGCAGCACCCTTGTGGCAGCACTCCTTGTGGCAGAGCACCTTGTGGCAGCACTCCTTGTGGCAGAGCACCTTGTGGCAGCACTCCTTGTGGCAGAGCACCTTGTGGCAGCACTCCCTTGTGGCAGAACACTCCTTGTGGCAGAGCACCTTGTGGCAGCACTCCTTGTGGCAGAGCACCTTGTGGCAGCACTCCTTGTGGCAGAGCACTTGTGGCAGCACTCCTTGTGGCAGAGCACCTTGTGGCAGCACTCCTTGTGGCAGCGCACCTTGTGGCAGCACTCCTTGTGGCAGCACTCCTTGTGGCAGCACTCCTTGTGGCAGCGCACCTTGTGGCAGCACTCCTTGTGGCAGCACTCCTTGTGGCAGCACTCCTTGTGGCAGAGCACCTTGTGGCAGCACTCCTTGTGGCAGCACTCCTTGTGGCAGCACTCCTTGTGGCAGCACTCCTTGTGGCAGCACTCCTTGTGGCAGCACTCCTTGTGGCAGCACTCCTTGTGGCAGCACTCCTTGTGGCAGCACTCCTTGTGGCAGAGCACCTTGTGGCAGAGCACCTTGTGGCAGAGCACCTTGTGGCAGAGCACCTTGTGGCAGAGCACCTTGTGGCAGCACTCCTTGTGGCAGAGCACCTTGTGGCAGCACTCCTTGTGGCAGCACTCCTTGTGGCAGCACTCCTTGTGGCAGCACTCCTTGTGGCAGAGCACCTTGTGGCAGCACTCCTTGTGGCAGCACTCCTTGTGGCAGCACTCCTTGTGGCAGCGCACCTTGTGGCAGAGCACCTTGTGGCAGAGCACCTTGTGGCAGAGCACCTTGTGGCAGCACTCCTTGTGGCAGCACTCCTTGTGGCAGCACTCCTTGTGGCAGCACTCCTTGTGGCAGCACTCCTTGTGGCAGCACTCCTTGTGGCAGCACTCCTTGTGGCAGAGCACCTTGTGGCAGCACTCCTTGTGGCAGCACTCCTTGTGGCAGAGCACCTTGTGGCAGCACTCCTTGTGGCAGCGCTCCTTGTGGCAGAGCACCTTGTGGCAGCACTCCTTGTGGCAGCGCTCCTTGTGGCAGCGCTCCTTGTGGCAGAGCACCTTGTGGCAGCACTCCTTGTGGCAGCACTCCTTGTGGCAGCACTCCTTGTGGCAGCGCTCCTTGTGGCAGAGCACCTTGTGGCAGCGCTCCTTGTGGCAGCACTCCTTGTGGCAGAGCACCTTGTGGCAGCACTCCTTGTGGCAGAGCTCCTTGTGGCAGCACTCCTTGTGGCAGAGCACCTTGTGGCAGCACTCCTTGTGGCAGCGCACCTTGTGGCAGAGCACCTTGTGGCAGCACTCCTTGTGGCAGAGCACCTTGTGGCAGCACTCCTTGTGGCAGAGCACCTTGTGGCAGCACTCCTTGTGGCAGAGCACCTTGTGGCAGCACTCCTTGTGGCAGCACTCCTTGTGGCAGCACTCCTTGTGGCAGCACTCCTTGTGGCAGCACTCCTTGTGGCAGAGCACCTTGTGGCAGCACTCCTTGTGGCAGCACTCCTTGTGGCAGCACTCCTTGTGGCAGCACTCCTTGTGGCAGCACTCCTTGTGGCAGAGCACCTTGTGGCAGCACTCCTTGTGGCAGCACTCCTTGTGGCAGCACTCCTTGTGGCAGAGCACCTTGTGGCAGCACTCCTTGTGGCAGAGCACCTTGTGGCAGAGCACCTTGTGGCAGCACTCCTTGTGGCAGCACTCCTTGTGGCAGAGCACCTTGTGGCAGCACTCCTTGTGGCAGAGCACCTTGTGGCAGCACTCCTTGTGGCAGAGCACCTTGTGGCAGAGCACCTTGTGGCAGCACTCCTTGTGGCAGCACTCCTTGTGGCAGAGCACCTTGTGGCAGCACTCCTTGTGGCAGAGCACCTTGTGGCAGCACTCCTTGTGGCAGCGCTCCTTGTGGCAGCACTCCTTGTGGCAGCACTCCTTGTGGCAGCACTCCTTGTGGCAGCGCTCCTTGTGGCAGAGCACCTTGTGGCAGCACTCCTTGTGGCAGCGCTCCTTGTGGCAGCACTCCTTGTGGCAGCGCTCCTTGTGGCAGAGCACCTTGTGGCAGCGCTCCTTGTGGCAGCACTCCTTGTGGCAGCGCTCCTTGTGGCAGAGCACCTTGTGGCAGCACTCCTTGTGGCAGCACTCCTTGTGGCAGAGCACCTTGTGGCAGCACTCCTTGTGGCAGAGCACCTTGTGGCAGCACTCCTTGTGGCAGAGCACCTTGTGGCAGCACTCCTTGTGGCAGAGCACCTTGTGGCAGCACTCCTTGTGGCAGAACACCTTGTGGCAGCACTCCTTGTGGCAGCACTCCTTGTGGCAGAGCACCTTGTGGCAGCACTCCTTGTGGCAGAGCACCTTGTGGCAGCACTCCTTGTGGCAGAGCACCTTGTGGCAGCACTCCTTGCGGCAGAGCACCTTGTGGCAGCACTCCTTGTGGCAGCGCACCTTGTGGCAGCACTCCTTGTGGCAGCACTCCTTGTGGCAGCACTCCTTGTGGCAGAGCACCTTGTGGCAGCACTCCTTGTGGCAGCACTCCTTGTGGCAGCACTCCTTGTGGCAGCACTCCTTGTGGCAGCACTCCTTGTGGCAGCACTCCTTGTGGCAGCACTCCTTGTGGCAGCACTCCTTGTGGCAGCACTCCTTGTGGCAGCACTCCTTGTGGCAGAGCACCTTGTGGCAGAGCACCTTGTGGCAGAGCACCTTGTGGCAGAGCACCTTGTGGCAGAGCACCTTGTGGCAGCACTCCTTGTGGCAGAGCACCTTGTGGCAGCACTCCTTGTGGCAGCACTCCTTGTGGCAGCACTCCTTGCGGCAGCACTCCTTGTGGCAGAGCACCTTGTGGCAGCACTCCTTGTGGCAGCACTCCTTGTGGCAGCACTCCTTGTGGCAGCGCACCTTGTGGCAGAGCACCTTGTGGCAGAGCACCTTGTGGCAGAGCACCTTGTGGCAGCACTCCTTGTGGCAGCACTCCTTGTGGCAGCACTCCTTGTGGCAGCACTCCTTGTGGCAGCACTCCTTGTGGCAGCACTCCTTGTGGCAGCACTCCTTGTGGCAGAGCACCTTGTGGCAGCACTCCTTGTGGCAGCACTCCTTGTGGCAGAGCACCTTGTGGCAGCACTCCTTGTGGCAGCGCTCCTTGTGGCAGAGCACCTTGTGGCAGCACTCCTTGTGGCAGCGCTCCTTGTGGCAGCGCTCCTTGTGGCAGAGCACCTTGTGGCAGCACTCCTTGTGGCAGCGCTCCTTGTGGCAGCACTCCTTGTGGCAGCGCTCCTTGTGGCAGAGCACCTTGTGGCAGCGCTCCTTGTGGCAGCACTCCTTGTGGCAGAGCACCTTGTGGCAGCACTCCTTGTGGCAGAGCACCTTGTGGCAGCACTCCTTGTGGCAGAGCACCTTGTGGCAGCACTCCTTGTGGCAGCGCACCTTGTGGCAGAGCACCTTGTGGCAGCACTCCTTGTGGCAGAGCACCTTGTGGCAGCACTCCTTGTGGCAGAGCACCTTGTGGCAGCACTCCTTGTGGCAGCGTACCTTGTGGCAGCGCACTTTGTGGCAGCACTCCTTGTGGCAGCACTCCTTGTGGCAGAGCACCTTGTGGCAGCACTCCTTGTGGCAGCACTCCTTGTGGCAGCACTCCTTGTGGCAGCACTCCTTGTGGCAGAGCACCTTGTGGCAGCACTCCTTGTGGCAGCACTCCTTGTGGCAGAGCACCTTGTGGCAGCACTCCTTGTGGCAGCACTCCTTGTGGCAGCACTCCTTGTGGCAGAGCACCTTGTGGCAGCACTCCTTGTGGCAGCACTCCTTGTGGCAGCACTCCTTGTGGCAGAGCACCTTGTGGCAGCACTCCTTGTGGCAGCACTCCTTGTGGCAGCACTCCTTGTGGCAGAGCACCTTGTGGCAGCACTCCTTGTGGCAGCACTCCTTGTGGCAGCACTCCTTGTGGCAGCACTCCTTGTGGCAGAGCACCTTGTGGCAGCACTCCTTGTGGCAGCACTCCTTGTGGCAGCACTCCTTGTGGCAGCACTCCTTGTGGCAGCACTCCTTGTGGCAGAGCACCTTGTGGCAGCACTCCTTGTGGCAGAGCACCTTGTGGCAGCACTCCTTGTGGCAGCGCTCCTTGTGGCAGCGCTCCTTGTGGCAGAGCACCTTGTGGCAGCACTCCTTGTGGCAGCGCTCCTTGTGGCAGAGCACCTTGTGGCAGCACTCCTTGTGGCAGCGCTCCTTGTGGCAGCACTCCTTGTGGCAGCGCTCCTTGTGGCAGAGCACCTTGTGGCAGCGCTCCTTGTGGCAGCACTCCTTGTGGCAGCGCTCCTTGTGGCAGAGCACCTTGTGGCAGCACTCCTTGTGGCAGCACTCCTTGTGGCAGAGCACCTTGTGGCAGCACTCCTTGTGGCAGAGCACCTTGTGGCAGCACTCCTTGTGACAGAGCACCTTGTGGCAGAGCACCTTGTGGCAGCACTCCTTGTGGCAGAGCACCTTGTGGCAGCACTCCTTGTGGCAGAACACCTTGTGGCAGCACTCCTTGTGGCAGAACTCCTTTTGGCAGAGCACCTTGTGGCAGCACTCCTTGTGGCAGAGCACCTTGTGGCAGCACTCCTTGCGGCAGAGCACCTTGTGGCAGCACTCCTTGCGGCAGAGCACCTTGTGGCAGCACTCCTTGTGGCAGCGCACCTTGTGGCAGCACTCCTTGTGGCAGCACTCCTTGCGGCAGCACTCCTTGTGGCAGAGCACCTTGTGGCAGCACTCCTTGTGGCAGCACTCCTTGTGGCAGCACTCCTTGTGGCAGCACTCCTTGTGGCAGCACTCCTTGTGGCAGCACTCCTTGTGGCAGCACTCCTTGTGGCAGCACTCCTTGTGGCAGCACTCCTTGTGGCAGCACTCCTTGTGGCAGAGCACCTTGTGGCAGAGCACCTTGTGGCAGAGCACCTTGTGGCAGAGCACCTTGTGGCAGAGCACCTTGTGGCAGCACTCCTTGTGGCAGAGCACCTTGTGGCAGCACTCCTTGTGGCAGCACTCCTTGTGGCAGCACTCCTTGTGGCAGCACTCCTTGTGGCAGAGCACCTTGTGGCAGCACTCCTTGTGGCAGCACTCCTTGTGGCAGCACTCCTTGTGGCAGCGCACCTTGTGGCAGAGCACCTTGTGGCAGAGCACCTTGTGGCAGAGCACCTTGTGGCAGCACTCCTTGTGGCAGCACTCCTTGTGGCAGCACTCCTTGTGGCAGCACTCCTTGTGGCAGCACTCCTTGTGGCAGCACTCCTTGTGGCAGAGCACCTTGTGGCAGCACTCCTTGTGGCAGCACTCCTTGTGGCAGAGCACCTTGTGGCAGCACTCCTTGTGGCAGCGCTCCTTGTGGCAGAGCACCTTGTGGCAGCACTCCTTGTGGCAGCGCTCCTTGTGGCAGCGCTCCTTGTGGCAGAGCACCTTGTGGCAGCACTCCTTGTGGCAGCGCTCCTTGTGGCAGCACTCCTTGTGGCAGCGCTCCTTGTGGCAGAGCACCTTGTGGCAGCGCTCCTTGTGGCAGCACTCCTTGTGGCAGAGCACCTTGTGGCAGCACTCCTTGTGGCAGAGCACCTTGTGGCAGCACTCCTTGTGGCAGAGCACCTTGTGGCAGCACTCCTTGTGGCAGCGCACCTTGTGGCAGAGCACCTTGTGGCAGCACTCCTTGTGGCAGAGCACCTTGTGGCAGCACTCCTTGTGGCAGAGCACCTTGTGGCAGCACTCCTTGTGGCAGCGCACCTTGTGGCAGCGCACCTTGTGGCAGCACTCCTTGTGGCAGCACTCCTTGTGGCAGAGCACCTTGTGGCAGCACTCCTTGTGGCAGCACTCCTTGTGGCAGCACTCCTTGTGGCAGCACTCCTTGTGGCAGAGCACCTTGTGGCAGCACTCCTTGTGGCAGCACTCCTTGTGGCAGAGCACCTTGTGGCAGCACTCCTTGTGGCAGCACTCCTTGTGGCAGCACTCCTTGTGGCAGAGCACCTTGTGGCAGCACTCCTTGTGGCAGCACTCCTTGTGGCAGCACTCCTTGTGGCAGAGCACCTTGTGGCAGCACTCCTTGTGGCAGCACTCCTTGTGGCAGCACTCCTTGTGGCAGAGCACCTTGTGGCAGCACTCCTTGTGGCAGCACTCCTTGTGGCAGCACTCCTTGTGGCAGCACTCCTTGTGGCAGAGCACCTTGTGGCAGCACTCCTTGTGGCAGCACTCCTTGTGGCAGCACTCCTTGTGGCAGCACTCCTTGTGGCAGCACTCCTTGTGGCAGAGCACCTTGTGGCAGCACTCCTTGTGGCAGAGCACCTTGTGGCAGCACTCCTTGTGGCAGAGCACCTTGTGGCAGCACTCCTTGTGGCAGAGCACCTTGTGGCAGCACTCCTTGTGGCAGAGCACCTTGTGGCAGAGCACCTTGTGGCAGCACTCCTTGTGGCAGAGCACCTTGTGGCAGAGCACCTTGTGGCAGACACCTTGTGGCAGAGCACCTTGTGGCAGAGCACCTTGTGGCAGCACTCCTTGTGGCAGCACTCCTTGTGGCAGCACTCCTTGTGGCAGCACTCCTTGTGGCAGCACTCCTTGTGGCAGAGCACCTTGTGGCAGCACTCCTTGTGGCAGCACTCCTTGTGGCAGCACTCCTTGTGGCAGAGCACCTTGTGGCAGCACTCCTTGTGGCAGCACTCCTTGTGGCAGCACTCCTTGTGGCAGAGCACCTTGTGGCAGCACTCCTTGTGGCAGAGCACCTTGTGGCAGCACTCCTTGTGGCAGAGCACCTTGTGGCAGCACTCCTTGTGGCAGAGCACCTTGTGGCAGCACTCCTTGCGGCAGAGCACCTTGTGGCAGCACTCCTTGTGGCAGCACTCCTTGTGGCAGAGCACCTTGTGGCAGCACTCCTTGTGGCAGCACTCCTTGTGGCAGAGCACCTTGTGGCAGCACTCCTTGCGGCAGAGCACCTTGTGGCAGCACTCCTTGTGGCAGAGCACCTTGTGGCAGCACTCCTTGTGGCAGCACTCCTTGTGGCAGAGCACCTTGTGGCAGCACTCCTTGTGGCAGCACTCCTTGTGGCAGAGCACCTTGTGGCAGCACTCCTTGTGGCAGCGCACCTTGTGGCAGAGCACCTTGTGGCAGCACTCCTTGTGGCAGAGCACCTTGTGGCAGCACTCTTTGCGGCAGAGCACCTTGTGGCAGAGCACCTTGTGGCAGCACTCCTTGTGGCAGAGCACCTTGTGGCAGCACTCCTTGTGGCAGCACTCCTTGTGGCAGAGCACCTTGTGGCAGCACTCCTTGTGGCAGCACTCCTTGTGGCAGAGCACCTTGTGGCAGCACTCCTTGTGGCAGAGCACCTTGTGGCAGCACTCCTTGTGGCAGAGCACCTTGTGGCAGCACTCCTTGTGGCAGAGCACCTTGTGGCAGCACTCCTTGTGACAGAGCATCTTGTGGCAGCACTCCTTGTGGCAGAGCACCTTGTGGCAGAGCACCTTGTGGCAGCACTCCTTGTGGCAGAGCACCTTGTGGCAGCGCTCCTTGTGCAGAGCATCTTGTGGCAGCACTCCTTGTGGCAGAGCACCTTGTGGCAGAGCACCTTGTGGCAGAGCACCTTGTGGCAGAGCACCTTGTGGCAGAGCATCTTGTGGCAGCACTCCTTGTGGCAGCACTCCTTGTGGCAGCACTCCTTGTGGCAGCACTCCTTGTGGCAGCACTCCTTGTGGCAGAGCACCTTGTGGCAGCACTCCTTGTGGCAGAGCACCTTGTGGCAGCACTCCTTGTGGCAGCACTCCTTGTGGCAGAGCACCTTGTGGCAGAGCACCTTGTGGCAGCGCACCTTGTGGCAGCACTCCTTGTGGCAGAGCACCTTGTGGCAGAGCACCTTGTGGCAGCACTCCTTGTGGCAGAGCACCTTGTGGCAGCACTCCTTGTGGCAGAGCACCTTGTGGCAGAGCACCTTGTGGCAGCACTCCTTGTGGCAGCACTCCTTGTGGCAGCACTCCTTGTGGCAGCACTCCTTGTGGCAGAGCACCTTGTGGCAGCACTCCTTGTGGCAGCACTCCTTGTGGCAGAGCACCTTGTGGCAGCACTCCTTGTGGCAGCACTCCTTGTGGCAGCACTCCTTGTGGCAGAGCACCTTGTGGCAGCACTCCTTGTGGCAGCACTCCTTGTGGCAGCACTCCTTGTGGCAGAGCACCTTGTGGCAGCACTCCTTGTGGCAGCACTCCTTGTGGCAGCACTCCTTGTGGCAGAGCACCTTGTGGCAGCACTCCTTGTGGCAGCACTCCTTGTGGCAGCACTCCTTGTGGCAGCACTCCTTGTGGCAGAGCACCTTGTGGCAGCACTCCTTGTGGCAGCACTCCTTGTGGCAGCACTCCTTGTGGCAGCACTCCTTGTGGCAGCACTCCTTGTGGCAGAGCACCTTGTGGCAGCACTCCTTGTGGCAGAGCACCTTGTGGCAGCACTCCTTGTGGCAGAGCACCTTGTGGCAGCACTCCTTGTGGCAGAGCACCTTGTGGCAGCACTCCTTGTGGCAGAGCACCTTGTGGCAGAGCACCTTGTGGCAGCACTCCTTGTGGCAGAGCACCTTGTGGCAGAGCACCTTGTGGCAGAGCACCTTGTGGCAGAGCACCTTGTGGCAGAGCACCTTGTGGCAGCACTCCTTGTGGCAGCACTCCTTGTGGCAGCACTCCTTGTGGCAGCACTCCTTGTGGCAGAGCACCTTGTGGCAGCACTCCTTGTGGCAGCACTCCTTGTGGCAGCACTCCTTGTGGCAGAGCACCTTGTGGCAGCACTCCTTGTGGCAGCACTCCTTGTGGCAGCACTCCTTGTGGCAGAGCACCTTGTGGCAGCACTCCTTGTGGCAGAGCACCTTGTGGCAGCACTCCTTGTGGCAGAGCACCTTGTGGCAGCACTCCTTGTGGCAGAGCACCTTGTGGCAGCACTCCTTGTGGCAGAGCACCTTGTGGCAGCACTCCTTGTGGCAGCACTCCTTGTGGCAGAGCACCTTGTGGCAGCACTCCTTGTGGCAGCACTCCTTGTGGCAGAGCACCTTGTGGCAGCACTCCTTGTGGCAGAGCACCTTGTGGCAGCACTCCTTGTGGCAGAGCACCTTGTGGCAGCACTCCTTGTGGCAGCACTCCTTGTGGCAGAGCACCTTGTGGCAGCACTCCTTGTGGCAGCACTCCTTGTGGCAGAGCACCTTGTGGCAGCACTCCTTGTGGCAGCGCACCTTGTGGCAGAGCACCTTGTGGCAGCACTCCTTGTGGCAGAGCACCTTGTGGCAGCACTCCTTGTGGCAGAGCACCTTGTGGCAGAGCACCTTGTGGCAGCACTCCTTGTGGCAGAGCACCTTGTGGCAGCACTCCTTGTGGCAGCACTCCTTGTGGCAGAGCACCTTGTGGCAGCACTCCTTGTGGCAGCACTCCTTGTGGCAGAGCACCTTGTGGCAGCACTCCTTGTGGCAGAGCACCTTGTGGCAGCACTCCTTGTGGCAGAGCACCTTGTGGCAGCACTCCTTGTGGCAGAGCACCTTGTGGCAGCACTCCTTGTGGCAGAGCATCTTGTGGCAGCACTCCTTGTGGCAGAGCACCTTGTGGCAGAGCACCTTGTGGCAGCACTCCTTGTGGCAGAGCACCTTGTGGCAGCACTCCTTGTGGCAGAGCATCTTGTGGCAGCACTCCTTGTGGCAGAGCACCTTGTGGCAGAGCACCTTGTGGCAGAGCACCTTGTGGCAGAGCACCTTGTGGCAGAGCACCTTGTGGCAGAGCATCTTGTGGCAGCACTCCTTGTGGCAGCACTCCTTGTGGCAGCACTCCTTGTGGCAGCACTCCTTGTGGCATCACTCCTTGTGGCAGAGCACCTTGTGGCAGCACTCCTTGTGGCAGAGCACCTTGTGGCAGCACTCCTTGTGGCAGCACTCCTTGTGGCAGAGCACCTTGTGGCAGAGCACCTTGTGGCAGCGCACTTTGTGGCAGCACTCCTTGTGGCAGAGCACCTTGTGACAGAGCACCTTGTGGCAGCACTCCTTGTGACAGAGCACCTTGTGGCAGCACTCCTTGTGACAGAGCACCTTGTGACAGAGCACCTTGTGGCAGCACTCCTTGTGGCAGCACTCCTTGTGGCAGCACTCCTTGTGGCAGAGCACCTTGTGGCAGCACTCCTTGTGGCAGAGCACCTTGTGGCAGAGCACCTTGTGGCAGCACTCCTTGTGGCAGAGCACCTTGTGGCAGCACTCCTTGTGGCAGAGCACCTTGTGGCAGCACTCCTTGTGGCAGCACTCCTTGTGGCAGAGCACCTTGTGCCAGAGCACCTTGTGGCAGCACTCCTTGTGGCAGCACTCCTTGTGGCAGCACTCCTTGTGGCAGAGCACCTTGTGGCAGCACTCCTTGTGGCAGAGCACCTTGTGGCAGCACTCCTTGTGGCAGAGCACCTTGTGGCAGCACTCCTTGTGGCAGCACTCCTTGTGGCAGCAGTCCTTGTGGCAGCACTCCTTGTGGCAGAGCACCTTGTGGCAGCACTCCTTGTGGCAGCACTCCTTGTGGCAGCACTCCTTGTGGCAGAGCACCTTGTGGCAGCACTCCTTGTGGCAGCACTCCTTGTGGCAGCACTCCTTGTGGCAGAGCACCTTGTGGCAGCACTCCTTGTGGCAGAGCACCTTGTGGCAGCACTCCTTGTGGCAGAGCACCTTGTGGCAGCACTCCTTGTGGCAGAGCACCTTGTGGCAGCACTCCTTGCGGCAGAGCACCTTGTGGCAGCACTCCTTGTGGCAGCACTCCTTGCGGCAGAGCACCTTGTGGCAGCACTCCTTGTGGCAGCACTCCTTGTGGCAGAGCACCTTGTGGCAGCACTCCTTGCGGCAGAGCACCTTGTGGCAGCACTCCTTGCGGCAGAGCACCTTGTGGCAGCACTCCTTGTGGCAGCACTCCTTGCGGCAGAGCACCTTGTGGCAGCACTCCTTGTGGCAGCACTCCTTGTGGCAGAGCACCTTGTGGCAGCACTCCTTGTGGCAGCGCACCTTGTGGCAGAGCACCTTGTGGCAGCACTCCTTGTGGCAGAGCACCTTGTGGCAACACTCTTTGCGGCAGAGCACCTTGTGGCAGAGCACCTTGTGGCAGCACTCCTTGTGGCAGAGCACCTTGTGGCAGCACTCCTTGTGGCAGCACTCCTTGTGGCAGAGCACCTTGTGGCAGCACTCCTTGTGGCAGCACTCCTTGTGGCAGAGCACCTTGTGGCAGCACTCCTTGTGGCAGAGCACCTTATGGCAGCACTCCTTGTGGCAGAGCACCTTGTGGCAGCACTCCTTGTGGCAGAGCACCTTATGGCAGCACTCCTTGTGACAGAGCATCTTGTGGCAGCACTCCTTGTGGCAGAGCACCTTGTGCAGAGCACCTTGTGGCAGCACTCCTTGTGGCAGAGCACCTTGTGGCAGCGCCCTTGTGAAAGAGCATCTTGTGGCAGCACTCCTTGTGGCAGAGCACCTTGTGGCAGAGCACCTTGTGGCAGAGCACCTTGTGGCAGAGCACCTTGTGGCAGAGCACCTTGTGGAGCACCTTGTGCAGCACTCCTTGTGGCAGCACACCTTGTGGCAGAGCACCTTGTGGCAGCACTCCTTGTGGCAGAGCACCTTGTGGCAGCACTCCTTGTGGCAGAGCACCTTGTGGCAGAGCACCTTGTGGCAGCACTCCTTGTGGCAGAGCACCTTGTGGCAGCACTCCTTGTGGCAGCACTCCTTGTGGCAGAGCACCTTGTGGCAGCACTCCTTGTGGCAGCACTCCTTGTGGCAGAGCACCTTGTGGCAGCACTCCTTGTGGCAGAGCACCTTATGGCAGCACTCCTTGTGGCAGAGCACCTTGTGGCAGCACTCCTTGTGGCAGAGCACCTTGTGGCAGCACTCCTTGTGACAGAGCATCTTGTGGCAGCACTCCTTGTGGCAGAGCACCTTGTGGCAGAGCACCTTGTGGCAGAGCACCTTGTGGCAGCACTCCTTGTGGCAGAGCACCTTGTGGCAGCGCTCCTTGTGAAAGAGCATCTTGTGGCAGCACTCCTTGTGGCAGAGCACCTTGTGGCAGAGCACCTTGTGGCAGCACTCCTTGTGGCAGAGCACCTTGTGGCAGCACTCCTTGTGAAAGAGCATCTTGTGGCAGCACTCCTTGTGGCAGAGCACCTTGTGGCAGAGCACCTTGTGGCAGAGCACCTTGTGGCAGAGCACCTTGTGGCAGAGCACCTTGTGGCAGAGCACCTTGTGGCAGCACTCCTTGTGGCAGCACTCCTTGTGGCAGCACTCCTTGTGGCAGAGCACCTTGTGGCAGCACTCCTTGTGGCAGAGCACCTTGTGGCAGCACTCCTTGTGGCAGAGCACCTTGTGGCAGCACTCCTTGTGGCAGAGCACCTTGTGGCAGCACTCCTTGTGGCAGAGCACCTTGTGGCAGCACTCCTTGTGGCAGCGCTCCTTGTGGCAGAGCACCTTGTGGCAGCACTCCTTGTGGCAGAGCACCTTGTGGCAGAGCACCTTGTGGCAGCACTCCTTGTGGCAGCACTCCTTGTGGCAGAGCACCTTGTGGCAGCACTCCTTGTGGCAGCACTCCTTGTGGCAGAGCACCTTGTGGCAGCACTCCTTGTGGCAGAGCACCTTGTGGCAGCACTCCTTGTGGCAGAGCACCTTGTGGCAGCACTCCTTGTGGCAGCACTCCTTGTGGCAGAGCACCTTGTGGCAGCACTCCTTGTGGCAGCACTCCTTGTGGCAGAGCACCTTGTGGCAGCACTCCTTGTGGCAGCGCACCTTGTGGCAGAGCACCTTGTGGCAGCACTCCTTGTGGCAGAGCACCTTGTGGCAACACTCTTTGCGGCAGAGCACCTTGTGGCAGAGCACCTTGTGGCAGCACTCCTTGTGGCAGAGCACCTTGTGGCAGCACTCCTTGTGGCAGCACTCCTTGTGGCAGAGCACCTTGTGGCAGCACTCCTTGTGGCAGCACTCCTTGTGGCAGAGCACCTTGTGGCAGCACTCCTTGTGGCAGAGCACCTTGTGGCAGCACTCCTTGTGGCAGAGCACCTTGTGGCAGCACTCCTTGTGGCAGAGCACCTTGTGGCAGCACTCCTTGTGGCAGAGCATCTTGTGGCAGCACTCCTTGTGGCAGAGCACCTTGTGGCAGAGCACCTTGTGGCAGCACTCCTTGTGGCAGAGCACCTTGTGGCAGCGCTCCTTGTGGCAGAGCATCTTGTGGCAGCACTCCTTGTGGCAGAGCACCTTGTGGCAGAGCACCTTGTGGCAGAGCACCTTGTGGCAGAGCACCTTGTGGCAGAGCACCTTGTGGCAGAGCACCTTGTGGCAGCACTCCTTGTGGCAGCGCACCTTGTGGCAGAGCACCTTGTGGCAGCACTCCTTGTGGCAGAGCACCTTGTGGCAGCACTCTTTGCGGCAGAGCACCTTGTGGCAGAGCACCTTGTGGCAGCACTCCTTGTGGCAGAGCACCTTGTGGCAGCACTCCTTGTGGCAGCACTCCTTGTGGCAGAGCACCTTGTGGCAGCACTCCTTGTGGCAGCACTCCTTGTGGCAGAGCACCTTGTGGCAGCACTCCTTGTGGCAGAGCACCTTGTGGCAGCACTCCTTGTGGCAGAGCACCTTGTGGCAGCACTCCTTGTGGCAGAGCACCTTGTGGCAGCACTCCTTGTGGCAGAGCATCTTGTGGCAGCACTCCTTGTGGCAGAGCACCTTGTGGCAGAGCACCTTGTGGCAGCACTCCTTGTGGCAGAGCACCTTGTGGCAGCGCTCCTTGTGAAGAGCACCTTGTGGCAGCACTCCTTGTGGCAGCGTACCTTGTGGCAGAGCACCTTGTGGCAGCACTCCTTGTGGCAGAGCACCTTGTGGCAGCACTCCTTGTGGCAGAGCACCTTGTGGCAGCACTCCTTGTGGCAGAGCACCTTGTGGCAGCACTCCTTGTGGCAGAGCACCTTGTGGCAGCACTCCTTGTGGCAGAGCACCTTGTGGCAGCACTCCTTTTGGCAGAGCACCTTGTGGCAGCACTCCTTGTGGCAGAGCACCTTGTGGCAGCGTACCTTGTGGCAGCGCAGTTTGTGGCAGCACTCCTTGTGGCAGCACTCCTTGTGGCAGCACTCCTTGTGGCAGAGCACCTTGTGGCAGCACTCCTTGTGGCAGCACTCCTTGTGGCAGCGCACCTTGTGGCAGCGCTCCTTGTGGCAGCACTCCTTGTGGCAGCACTCCTTGTGGCAGCACTCCTTGTGACAGCGCACCTTGTGGCAGCGCTCCTTGTGGCAGCACTCCTTGTGGCAGCACTCCTTGTGGCAGCACTCCTTGTGGCAGCGCACCTTGTGGCAGCGCTCCTTGTGGCAGCACTCCTTGTGGCAGCACTCCTTGTGGTAGCACTCCTTGTGACAGCACTCCTTGTGGCAGAGCTCCTTGTGGCAGAGCACCTTGTGGCAGCACTCCTTGTGGCAGCGCTCCTTGTGGCAGAGCACCTTGTGGCAGAGCACCTTGTGGCAGCACTCCTTGTGGCAGCGCTCCTTGTGGCAGCACTCCTTGTGGCAGCACTCCTTGTGGTAGCACTCCTTGTGACAGCACTCCTTGTGGCAGAGCTCCTTGTGGCAGAGCACCTTGCGGCAGCACTCCTTGTGGCAGCGCTCCTTGTGGCAGAGCACCTTGTGGCAGAGCACCTTGTGGCAGCACTCCTTGTGGCAGCACTCCTTGTGGCAGAGCACCTTGTGGCAGCACTCCTTGTGGCAGCGCTCCTTGTGGCAGCGCGCGCGCACACACACACACACACACACACACACACACACACACACACACACACACACACACACACACACACACACACACACACACACACACACACACACACACACACACATTGG
>WNGS01162890.1:0-13977 GCA_020271785.1 Procambarus virginalis
CCAAGCACAAATACCATAGTTGAGATATGGATAGATGAGGGAGTAATAGAGAGTCACCAGGGCAGGGCGGGGTACATAATATCTGATCTTAGAAAGAATGCCAACAGTTTTTGAAACTTTTTTGATATATTTAGAACGTGTCCCTGGAAATTCAGTTTGTGGTCAATGAGAACGCCAAGGAATTTGCCATCTAATTTGTTACAAATTTGGGTATTGTTTATTCTGAGATTTATTTGATTAGAGAATTTATTGCCATTGTGACACTAGCTCTCCACATATGTTAGTTGCTTAATTTAGAAACTGTACTTGTGGTCGATCTCGAACCCATTGTTGATGTGACGACTTATACTGAATTTTGTAACTAGCTCATCATTATTGTAACTTGCTTAGCTAAATGAATTGTGGGGTTCAGTCCCTGAGCCCATTATGTGCCTCTGTAACCCTTTCCACTACCGCCCACAAGATGGGTATGGGGTGCATAATAAATGAACTAAACTAAAAACTCTGCTGCCCATACTTTCACGTGGCACAGAGCGCTACATACAGAGGAGACTGGAGTGGGAGACCTACCAGAAATATGGAAGACGGCGAATGTGGTCCCAATATACAAAAAGGGCGACAGGCAAGAGGCACTGAACTACAGGCCAGTGTCCTTAACCCTTTAACATGCTCGGGGTCTAATATCCTGCCATCCCCACAGGCGCATGTCATTTTTTTTTTTTGCTAATCTGTTAAGTTGTGTTCACTGATCACGGGAAAAATAAAAAAAAATCTATTGTACTTACTTTTGTTGCAATAGAGCCGGAAAGCTGAGCGATGACGTCACAATGTGCATGTTCGCTCATGCAGTACACGCCCGAGAGGTGTTGAGCGCCGTCCAGAGTTGCCACAAATATATTTTCGCGCTATTTATTTACAATGTCTAGGCGCATTTTATCCAGTTTTTTCTCTAATTGTGTTTCAAATAATGTTTGAACATATTTTGTATAAATAATTGTTGCATATTTGAGTATACACAGGCGCACACATATGTTTTCAATTACGGCAATATAATATGTCATTACAGTCTATTATATTGTATGTTCTGCTTATATTTTTATATATTTACACACACGCACACGCTATACACACTTTGAAGCACACTTAGAAGTTTTCTAGACTGTGGTAGTCATTGAAGCAGTCGACAGCACATAATGGGATACCACACGTTTCACACCATGTTTGGACAAGCTTCCGTTTCTGGTCTCTACGTGTCGTTGTTTTACACACCAAGCAATCACGTTGGCCTATTGCACGCTTCCCAGCTGGTGGCAAATACTCGAGTCTGTGAGCTAGGAAGCCTTCAGTGTGAGCGAGGCGTGGAGTACCAGCATGCTGCAACAGTGGGTTTATGATGGGCCGATGAATCCCTGGGACATCTTTTGCAAACTTTCCTAATAACTGTATTGCAGCATCAAATACAAAGTCACGGAAAGTGGGCTTACGTCCAGTTCTCACAAGGTACATGTTGAAACAGTTCAGCATGCTCATGTCCACAAGATGGAAGAACACTTTTTTCGTCCACCTACATGTCTTCCGCACACACTCTGCAGTGCCAATCATCATGTCTGATTTATCAATCAACCACATGTTGATATTATAGTCTAAAACACAGTCTGGCTTATATAGTGGTGCGTTTGTTTTATGGCTCACTTTCCCACTGTTCACCATTGTTCCATCATGAATTGTTGTCAACAAGTTCACCTCTCTTTTGTCTTTCCACCGAACTGACAGAATGTTATCACTTTTCCTTCTCTGACACTCACCAACTGCAATGTCGGTGTCAAACACAGGCATTTCCCTTCGTTGTGGCTTTACTGTACCAACCAATCCGGTTCTATTTTCTAGCAAGAACCGAGCTAGCAAGGGACTTGTATAGTAATTATCCGTGTATAAAATGTGTCCCTTGTTCATCCACGGAGCCATGATGGTCTTCACTACACTCCCCGAGAATCCATGTTCGTCGTTACCGGGAATGTCTACATCACTAGCCGAGTACAGAATCATGTGTAACACGTATCCTGTCTCACAATCACAAAGAACAAAAAATTTCAGGCCAAATCGGTTTCGTTTTGAGGGAATGTACTGTTTGAATGGAACACGTCCCTTGAAAAGTACAAGAGATTCATCAACCACCAGCTTCTGTGCTGGTACGTAAAAATCTCTGAATTTTCCAATAACATCGTTCATGTAGTGCCTCACTCGCCACAGTCTATCATCAGCTGTTCGATCCTGAACACTTCCAAAATGTAGACACCTGAGGAGTATCTGAAACCTGTCTCGTGACATATATTTCCCGAATAAAGGTGTTGGTATTGTATGGTCCTTGCTCCAATAGTCACTTATTGCATGTTTGTGACAGTGCTTCATCAACAAACAGAGTGCCAAAAACACATACATTTCCGCAACTGTGGCATTTTTCCAACGCTGCAGTCGTGAAGCGTCTGTGATTTCCCTCTCAATCAGATAAGCAGCATGCAGGTTCGTTTGGTGTACAATGTATTCCATGAGTGGTTCATCATAGAATGCTGTAAAATATTCCATCTCAGCCATATCCTCACCTTGATTAGGGAAAAGGTTTGTAATCCCTACATCTTTATCGTCAAAGTGAGGAATATTAGGAATAAAATCGTCACCATTACTCCACTCAAGTACACCAAGCGTCCTGCGAGATGCAGAGGAAAGACGGCGAGGAAGCGATGCATACCGGCGACCAGGAGCTGAATACCGTCTGCGAGAAGCACGGTGGCTACGTGCACGTGAGGTGGGTGCACGTAAGGTGGGTGCAGGTGAGGTGGGTGCACGTGAGGTGGATGCAGGTGAGGTGGGTGCACGTGAGGTGGATGCACGTGAGGTGGGTGCACGTGAGGAGGATGCAGGTGAGGTGGATGCACGTGAACACGAGGGTCTTGGTCCCTCATGTGGTGCCATGCGGTGGCGCTTGGCTGGGCGAGATGCTGCTGACGCAACAATTTCCCGCCCAGTTACACCACTGGTACCAGCCACAGGCTCAATAAAACTATGATCTGAGTCACTAAACCCAGAAAAGGAGTCACCTCCCTCTGACTCGTCACCCTCAAACAGAAAATATCCACAGGAACTGTGAGGTCGTGGTAGAACTGGGGTAGAAACTGGGCGAGGAGGCATGGGTGAGCGTAAAGGCCTCGCCATGGCATGGCGAGCATTGTCACTCTCACTGCTGCTGCTACTATCACCCAACAACTGTGTATAATCCTCATCGTTGTCTGAATCATCAAACACACTTTCTTCACCTTCAGAGAATAATTCATGGGCTATTTGCTCTGGGGTGAGGGATTGAGTGGTGCGTGCCCGTGAGGCATTTGACCGTGCACTCGCCATGGTGACTCTCGCTAAACTGAGGCCTCCCACGCCTTCGGTCCGTGAGCGGAAATTTTTTTCAAAATGGCCGATGTTTACTATAGCCCCTGGGCAGCGTATGGTAACCCCAGCTACACGGTGGGACATTCAAATCGTGCGCGGTACCCATACACGTCATATGACGTGAAGCGCAGTTGACTGACCAAGAGAGGGTCACCAGGCTGAAATACCCGCAACTTAGCCTTAGCATCGTGTCGTTCTGTCCTATTTTCTTGGGCCTTCCCAAGATACTTTAGTGCAGCCGCTTTGCAGTCCTTGAGTCTCTGGTGGTGTTGTGCAAAGAAAGTCGAATCTTCGGTTAACGTTACGTTCCCTAACAGATTCTCCTGTAACATTTGTGTTACGACTCTGGGGTTTTCAGTGTAAAACCTTGTATCCTGCCTATGTCGACCAAGGCTTTTAACGTAAGATTGTGTGGTAAAGTGAATATTATATTGTTATTGGTGTGATTGTGTATGGGGGGTTATTAAGGGGTTAATAAATAAGTAAGTTTGAACAGAGTATCCCTTCTTCCTGTGTGGGAGTACAATGATCTACCTCTAGCCTAACCGGGTTTAGTAGCAAGTATTTATTACTGTGGATATTTTATTTTGGGGGCCGGGCCTTTTAGTTCTCCCATATTTGATACCTCTGTATTCTACTTACCCTTTCCCCTTAATAGTACCAGCTCCCCCATAGCAAGCCCACCATTTTCATAACAAGTGGGGGCCTGTCCGGGATGAACTTTATTATTGTAAAAAATTAGATTTTTGAGTGCCAAAACTAAAAATTCTTGTTTCCGCAGAATGGTTGTGGGCTAGCCTAGGGTCCAGCTCATCAGGCGTAGGACATTCTTTGCACTGACTGGACACACAGCTGGATCCCTTCACGATTAAGGTTAGTGTGGCCTTGTGTTAGGGGCCGTGCAAATTTTTGTTTTTTCCAATTTTTTATTTTTTAATTTTTTCTGTGGCTAGGAGCTAAAATTTTTAGTGATGTCATCTGAAATGCAGAGACTGGCAATGAACCCTTCAGTGATAGAGATAAAGAAGTTCAACAAAGCAAATTTAATATTGTTAGGCAAAGAATTTGGCCTAGAATTAAATGACGCAGATAGAAAGTGGACTTTGATGAATGAAATTTTACGGCATTGTATAGACCAAGAACTAGTGCCAAGTGATACAATTTTATGCGAGCCCAATTCAGGGGAAAGTGTAGCTAGTAGAAATATAGAATTAGAATTAACACTAGCCAAGTTAAGACTGGCAGAGCAAGAGGCCAGAGTAGCAGAACAAAATGCTAAAGTGGAAGAGCAAAGGCTCAAAAATGAGGCAGCAAGAATGGTACCACCACCTACTGGGGACTCGAACTCCAGACATTCTGATAAAAAACACAACTTACCTGAATTTTCAGAGTCAGACCCTGAAAGATTTTTCAACCATTTTCAGAGACTAGCCATGTCCATGAACTGGCCAAGGGAAGAGTGGGTGAAAATCTTGCAGGGGCGGCTTAGGGGTAAAGCACAAGATATTTTTATTAATATGCCTGACGACGAGTGTTTTGTATATGATGAAGTCAGGGAAAGAATTTTGAGGGCGTATGAAAGTACTCCTGAAGCTCACCGCCAAACTTATCGCAACCTTAGGCCTACTCACAACCAACCGTTCACTGAATTTGCCAATGAGCAAAGTAGATTGTTTGAAAAATGGATTCGCTCGGCTAAAGCCGAAACATACGAGGCACTCAGGAATTTAGTCTTAGTCGAACAATTTATAGATAGTATGCCAGAATACATTACGCAATACCTAAGAGGTAGGGTAGAGTTAAATTCTAAAATAGGGAACTTGGCCAAGATGGCAGAAAACTACCAGTTGGCGGGCAAAAGGCCCAATAAAAATAATTTTACCCCACAGAGTAACAAAACTTATACCCACAGCCAGTCCAGACCAGCTCATTCCAAACCTTTACCTAATGCACCTTCTGTTTCAGACATAACTAACCCTGTTAAATTGTCTAGCCCCACGACACTAAAGAGTGAACCGAAGGGTAATTCGGTTAGTAATGTCTCTTCTCCCCGACGTTTCTGTGGTCACTATAAAAGTTCAACCCACAATATTAGCCGTTGTTGGCAACTGTACCCGAAAAAAAGACCCAATGCTCTCGTTGTGACACAGGGCTTGAGGCCTTCTGAAGGGTTAGGGAGTAAGACCTCCAACCCACAGTGGTTAGACCTGCTTACCCCATTCTTATTGAAAGGGAGACTACTTTTGTCTGAGGGTTCTTCCTGGAGGGACGTGGTGATCTTCCGAGACACCGGTGCCATCCAGACTTTAATTTTAGAGAGTGCTTTGCAAGGTGCCAATACTCTCGACACTGGAGAGGTGGTACTGGTCGAGGGTGTCACTAGTGATACTCGAGCAGTACCCCTCCATAAGGTTACCCTGGAATCTGATTTCCACAAGGGTATTTGTACAGTCGGAGTCACTTCGTACCTACCTTTCCCTAATGTTGATGTAATATTGGGTAATGATTTAGCCAGGGATAAGGTAGGGGACTCCAGACTGCCTGTTATGTTGCCTACCCCTAAGGTTTGCCTGGATTCACCCACCGCAGAGGATAATGTTGTGTACCTTGCGTGCGTGGTGACTAGGTCTATGGGACTTAAATGTAAGGGCAGCCCTGTGCTTGCCAAGGTAGTAAATCCCAAGGACACGAGGGACCTTCCGAGTGGTGAAAGCCCAGTGGACCTTGCAAACACATTCATGGCCCGACTCGATGACGGGGCCGAGGACATTGTGGAGAGCCTGCCACCACCGCCTACCGAGAGTAGTGGGGAGGTGGAGGAGAACACTGTTGAGCCTCGGCCAATGACATCTGACCAAGGCCTGGACGCCTCCTTGAGTGAGTTACAGAAAGCTGACCCCAGTCTTGCAGATTGTCACGAGACAGCCGTCTCTCGGGAGGAAATTGTAGACGCAGCAACTGGGTACTACTACAATGATCGGATTTTGATGAGAAAATGGAGACCTCAGAGTGCTCCCTTGTCAAATGAGTGGGAGGTAGTCCACCAGGTTATGTTGCCGACCTGCTATAGGGAGAGAGTTTTGTCAGCTGCCCATGATGATCCTATGGGGGGACATCAAGGCATTAATATTACGTATCACAAAATCTGCAAGTACTTTTTCTGGCCCAAGCTGAAAAGCGATGTGGCAAAATTTTGTAATGCATGTATTGCTTGTCAACTTGTTGGGAAACCAAACCAAATTCCCCTAAAGCTCCTCTAAGCCTATTGTCGTGCCGGAGGAACCATTTTCTCATGTGGTAATGGACTGTGTTGGTCCATTACCTAGAACTAAGTCTGGTAATATTTACCTAATTACGATGATGTGTATCACGACTCGTTACCCAGAGGCTTTTGCTGTAAGGAACATCCGAGCAAAGACTGTTGTTGCTCGTATGTTGCAATTTTTTTCCACTTTTGGACTGCCTCGGGTTGTGCAGACTGACAATGGTACTAACTTTAAGTCTGATATTTTTGAACAATTTTGTAAGGACCATGGAATAACTCATAAGGTTTCCAGCCCATACCATCCACAGAGTCAGGGGGTCATTGAAAGGTTCCATCTAACTCTGAAGCAGATGTTGAAGACATCGTGCGAGAGTTCCCATACCTTCTGGGACGAGAACTTGCCGTATGTTTTGTTTGCTGCTAGGGAGGGGTTGCAAAGTTCACTGGGTTGTTCTCCTTTTGAGTTAGTCTTTGGCCATAAAGTTCGTGGACCCTTGCAAATGTTACAGGAGAATCTGTTAGGGAACGTAACGTTAACCGAAGGTTCGGCTTTCTTTGCGCAACACCACCAGAGACTCAAGGACTGCAAGGCTGCGGCACTAAAGTATCTTGGGAAGGCCCAAGAGAATATGAAAGAACGGAACGATGCTAAGGCTAAGTTGCGGGTATTTCAGCCGGTGACCCTGTCCTGGTACTAAAGCCTCGACTAGGGAGCACTATGTCCCACAAGTACGAAGGCCCCTACATTGTGACAGAAAAGACTGGGGACCTCACGTACAAAGTGAGACACTTTGATAAGCGTAACCAGGTAATGCTCGTACACGTGAATCGGCTGAAGAAGTTCCAGGGCCCCAGGCCCATTGCACTAACCAATGTTTCCATTTCCAGTGAGGGAGGGGATGATTGTTCTGGGGACCCAACTAATCTCATTCTCAATAATTCTAGTTCTGTGAATGCTGTGGAGGAGGGTCTGTCCCATTTGCAGATGTCCCAACGTGACGAGGTGCAGTCGTTGCTTGACGAATTCTCCGGTCTGTTCGGGGAGGTCCTGACCCAGACTGATGCCATTTACCATGATGTCGAGTTGACGGACTACACCCCCATTCGCCTTCAACCTTATCGGATGAGTCCGGAAAAGAAGGCCATCGTCCGTAAGGAGGTCGACTTCTTGCTCCAGCACGGCCTCATCAGGCCAAGCCAGGGCTCTTGGTGCTCGCCCTGCCTTATGGTCCCCAAACCAGATGGCTCCTGGCGATTATGCACCGATTATCGGCAGCTCAACAAGGTGACCATAGTGGACGCCTATCCGTTGCCACGTCTCGAGGACTGTATCGACGAAATCGGGAACGCCACATATGTCTCGAAATTCGATCTCTCGAGGGGTACTATCAAATCCCGCTCACTGACGTGCTAAACAACTAACGGCGTTTGTGACACCCGAGGGTGTGTTTGAGTATCAAGTGTTACCATTCGGCTTGCGTAATGCCCCTGCCACGTTCCAGAGGCTAATGAACTCTTTGCTCGCTAATGTGCCAAATTGTCGGGCGTATTTAGATGATATTGTGCTCTTTGATATTAATTGGGCTGACCACATAGCTAGAGTACGCCAGTTGTTCACAGTGTTGAAACATGCAAATCTAACCTTAAATACAAAAAAAGTGTCATTTTGGCCAAGGCACAGTGACGTACCTCAGTTATGAAGTGGGCCAAGGGAAAGTGTTACCTCGGCAAGATAAAATCAGTGCCATTCTGGACTATCCAGTGCTCAGGTCTAAAAAGGACATTCAACGATTTATCGGTATGTGTGCGTACTACCGACGCTTTTGTCAGAACTTTTCCAGTGTGGCCACTCCTCTCACAGATTTGTTGCGGAAGGCCGTTAAATTTAAGTGGTCATTGGACTGTGCAGAGGCATTTAAAAATTTGAAATTGATCTTAGCTTCCGCCCCAGTGCTTGCTAGTCCAAGGTTCGATNCCGGCAGCTCAACAAAGTGACCATTGTGGACACCTATCCATTGCCCCGTCTCGAGGACTGCATCGACGAAATCGGGAACGCCACATATGTCTCGAAATTCAATCTCTCAAGGGGGTACTATCAAATCCCGCTCACTGAACGTGCTAAACAACTAACTGCGTTCGTGACACCCGAGGGTGTTTTTGAGTATCAAGTGTTACCGTTCGGCTTGCGTAATGCCCCTGCCACGTTCCAGAGGCTAATGAACTCTTTGCTCACTAACGTGCCAAATTGTCGGGCGTATTTAGATGATATTGTGCTCTTTGATAGTAATTGGGCTGACCACGTAGCTAGGTTACGGCAGTTATTCACAGTTTTGAAAAGTGCAAATCTAACCTTAAATGCAAAAAAGTGTCATTTTGGCCAAGGCACAGTGACGAACCTCGGTTATGAAGTGGGCCAAGGAAAAGTGTTACCTCGGCAAGATAAAATCAGTGCCATTCTGGACTATCCAGTGCTCTGGTCTAAAGAGGACATTCAACGATTTATCGGTATGTGTGCATACTATCGACGCTTTTGTCAGAACTTTTCCATTGTTGCTACTCCTCTCACAGACGTGTTGTGCAAGACCGTTAAATTTAAGTGGTCATCAGACTGTGCAGAGGTATTTAAAAATTTGAAATTGATCTTAGCTTCCGCCCCAGTGCTTGCTAGTCCAAGGTTCAACCGTCCGTTTAAAATTCAGGTTGACGCGTCTGACTCGGGTGCTGGTGCAGTGTTGTTGCAAACTGGGGATGATAAAGTGGAACACCCAGTATATTATTACTATGTGAAATTTGACAAGGCGCAACGCAATTATTCAGTGATAGAAAAAGAGGCGTTGGCGCTAGTGTTAACATGTAAAAGTTCGAAGTCTACCTCACAGGTAATATAGTGGAAGTGTACACGGAGCATAACCCACTTGTTTCATGAATCAGATGAAGCAGAAGAATAAACGCATCCTCAGGTGGGCATTGCACCTACAGGACTTCAATCTGTCTATTATCCACCTACCGGGCCGGCTCAACGTGATAGCCGACGCTCTGTCCCGGTTGCCTGAGTAGCATTCATCTGAGCCACAGGAAGCCATATACCAACACCAACTGTCATGCTTTAGTTATTTTTTTTTTGTAGGTTCTCCTGTGACATTAAATATTCCGTGTCCAGTTTATTTACTTCCCTTTTTTTTTTTTTTTTTAAGAGAATTCCTTTGTACTTTTCTTGCAGAGAAAATGTTGTTTTGATTGATTTTCTTTTATGTCATGGATTTTCCTTTTTATTCTCTGTATACTCTTACAAAAAAATATGACTACTATTCTAGTAGTCACATTTTTTTTTCTCCGAAGGGGGGAGGAGTGTTACGACCCTGGGTGCCTCAGTTGGAAACCAGAGGTCAAATTGAGCTAAATAAAATATTTTATAGAAGGGGGTGCATGACGAGACGTCTTTGTCCCTATCTTCCTTGCCAGACGTAAAACAATTCTTGTTTCTCACAGAGCATGTAAAGACTGAGCTTGGGGTTGATTATTAGATAATAAAATAGGCACCAACTATGTTTACTAATACTTTCTAATTATTTGTAAAGTAAACCTGAGTAAACTTGGTATAGGGCGCCGGTACGATTAGTTGAGCAGTCTGCCGGCAGCGAGCCAACTGAGGGAGGAGACTGGAGACAAGTGGTCTTCTCTGTTATGCGTTCGATTGTCAACAGCTGGACTCTGTGGCTTGGCGTCTCTCTCTTTCCCCTTCTACCCATCCTCTTACTTATTTCCTTTACCTTAAGTTAAGTTATATTTACTGTACTTGTAAGGGTGCCTACTCTGGAAGTTGTAGATTTAGGTAGACCTGTGGTATTAGTTGCCAGTGTTTTGGGTACCCCTAGTGTAGTGTTTGTGGTGTTGTGTGAGGTACCACGTGGGCGCTACCCTAAGCTACCCAAGCTTCAAGTGTTTCACCAGTAGTACTTTACCCCAGCTTGTGTTCAGTGTAAAACCTTGTATCCTGCTTAAGTGGACCAAGGCTTTTAATGTAAGATAGTGTGGTAAAGTTATTATAATTATTATTATTGGTGTGAATGTATATGATGGGTTGTTAAGAGGGTTTAATAAATAAGTTAGTTTTGAGGTGTATCGTATCCATTACTCCTGTTGTAGTGTCGTAGTTGATTGTATCCCAGACGACAGATCTGTTTTAAAACCTTACAGTATAAACAGGAACCTATGTTCCTTGGGGGCCGGGCCTAATTGTGTCACTACCCAGTTACACCTTGATTCTAACTGCTGACCCTGCTCCATAATACACTAGATTCCCCATAGTACAGTTCCACATTTTTTATAACAGAAGCCAAACTGACAGGGACTTAGTATATTGAAATTTACGAGATAGGTGTAGAGCTGTTTGTAAATAATTTTTTCAAATATTTTTTATAATATAGGTAGATTTGATATGGGTCTGTAATTATTTATGTCTGCCGGATTGCATCATTTATGAACTGGGGTTACTCTTGGTTTTATAAGGATATCAGGGAAGGTATTACACTCTAGAGATTTATTGAATAGCAAAGCTATGGGTGGTGCAAGGGCATGGGAGGCACTCTCGTATTCCGTGGATGGTATACGTATCACTAATGTTCCCAGCTTTGGTTTTCAGTGAGTGAATGATGGACTACAGCAAATTGGGCCTTACATAGTAGGCCGAGAAGTGAGTTCTGGCTACTAGGTACAACATATATAAAAGTGCATAACAGCATATTTGATAAGTCATAAAGAAACTGGAAGTATAGATTCTTTATTACTTGAGCAACATAGCTCAGAGCATCTTGCAGATATATTGGTATGAAATGTTGACAAATGTGGTTTCTGTAATTCATCTCCGGTTTGCCATTTCGTGGAGAAAATCAGATTATTGGTCAGCAAAAAATGGCAACTATTTAGGTATACTAGAGCTGCTGAGTGAATTTGACCCTTTCTTGGAAGAACATCTAAAAATGTATGGAAATCCTGGAAAAGGGAATCCATCATATTTATCTTCAAATATTTGTGAGGAATTTATTGAATGGGACAATGTACTATTCTTGAAGAAGTAAAAAGAGTCAAAGTATTATTCAATAAGTGTAGATTGCACTCCAGGCATCTCACACACACAGATCAACTGACATTGACTGTCTGATACATTAAAGGCTGTGAGTCTGTGGAACGTTTCTTGATGTTCATCTTTTCTCATGGAACAAAGGATCAAACACACACTGTCGTTGATCTTAATGAGAACAAAATTCGACTATCAAACTGTCGTGGTCAGTCGTACGATAATGCCTCAGATATGTCTAGACGATATACTGGATTACAAGGACAGATTCATCATCTCAATGATGTAAACAAGTTTGCATTGTTTACATGACATAGCTTGTGTTATCTATTTGACACTTGCTAGAATATGGTAATGATCCTTGATATGTTACTTGCCCTAAATGCTGTGACGCTTGCAGATTGTCTGAAACGCTGTGCGTATTAGTGGCTTCAAGTATTGTATGTACTAGTTCTATCTATAAATCCAATATTATGTTTGTAACTCATCTACTATGTATGTACTTCTTCCTGAATTAACATTTTGATTTATTTTTTTTTATTTTACATACGTCATCTGAAAGTTAAAAACTTAACCTTACTTTAAAGAACACTGTTTTTTCCCAAAAAACAGCGGGTTTTCTGAGAAAGAGAAAACATATGTCTGGAATCTGACTTTAACGGCCCAAGCGGTGCGCGCACCGGGACGAGGTTATATAAACTGGCCTGCAGACTGTGGGGTCCCTCTTTCCGACCAGCAAGCAGCTGCTCACTTACAAAACGCTTGCTCAACTGTGCCCCCAGCATGGACCCTACACCAGTTCCTTTCGACAATGACTCAGAGCGACCCGTCAGGGGCGTCCTGTCCTTCTCAACATCTAAGGTACAGTGTTTGTGTCTGTGTTTACCGCCCCCACGCTTGAGCGTGGAGCCCCCCCTTGGGTTTATGGGTGCCCAGTGTTTGGCGTTGCCCAACGCCGTGTCCCTTGTGGTAGGTGTCGTGCCCTCTAGGTGTTTCCTCCCTCCCTGGCCGAGCCAGAACGCCTAGCTGCTTCTCTCCGGGGCGCTCAGCCATGGTTGCTCGGCAAGGTCCCTCCATGCAGCGCGCCCCTGAAGCACGCCTGTTGGTTCAGCCTTGGTGACCAAATGCAGGTGCAGTGGACCTAGAGGGGGAGNCACTGTCTCTACTTACTTCTAGCGAGCGTTAAGGTCAGGCAACACTTATAATAACACTATACCTTGTTGCTTGTGTAACTTACCTGCTCCTTGCTGGCTTACTCTTCAGTGTACATCCCTTGTGTTTACTGCTACCTGATGACGCTCCTGCTTGTTCCTGGTGGGTGACCTTTGTGATGTACACTCTCTGGTGGGTGGCCTTTGTGTTGTACACTCTCTGGTGGGTGACCTTTGTGTTGTACACTCTCTGGTGGGTGACCTTTGTGATGTACACTCTGATGGGTGACCTTTGTGATGTACACTCTCTGGTGGGTGACCTTTGTGCTGTACACTCTGGTGGGGTGACCTTTGTGCTGTACACTCTCTGGGGGTGACCTTTGTGCTGTACACCCCCTGGTGGGTGACCTTTGTGCTGTACACACTCTGGTGGGTGACCTTTGTGCTGTACACACTCTGGTGGGTGACTTATGTTCATTTTACATTTGTTGTTTTCTTTATCTCTCTGTTTCCCATACTGGTGGGGCCGGTAAATCCACCCTCTCTGTTGTCCCATACTGGCGGGGCCCGTGTAAATCCACCTCTCTGTTGTCCCATACTGGCGGGGCCCGTGTAAATCCACCCTCTCTGTTGTCACATACTGGCGGGGCCCGTGTAAATCCACCCTCTCTGTTGTCACATACTGGCGGGGCCCGTGTAAATCCACCCTCTCTGTTGTCACATACTGGCGGGGCCCGTGTAAATCCACCCTCTCTGTTGTCCCATACTGGCGGGGCCCGTGTAAATCCACCCTCTCTGTTGTCACATACTGGCGGGGCCCGTGTAAATCCACCCTCTCTGTTGTCTCATACTGGCGGGGCCCGTGTAAATCCACCCTCTCTGTTGTCACATACTGGCGGGGCCCGTGTAAATCCACCCTCTCTTAGATATACGTTCCCAATCTTAACCGGTTTTAATGTCTCGATGTTACTAGCTGGCCACCTACTCCACCCATCCACATCCATATCCCCCCCCCCCCGCCAGTTCTTCTAAGCATCCCGATC
>WNGS01162890.1:47675-60379 GCA_020271785.1 Procambarus virginalis
GTGTACAGTCTTGACGTCTGTGGTACACAGTCTTGACGTCTGTGTACACACCTACACTCAGGCCTCACAGTTATCATGGGTGTACTCTCCTGCCTGCTCTCACCTACACTGTAGTTTATGTATTTTTCGCTCACACCTACACTGTAGTCTAATGTATTGTTCGCTCACACCTACACTGTAGTCTAATGTATTGTCAGCTCACACCTACACTGTAGTCTAATGTATTATTCGCTCACACCTACACTGTAGTCTAATGTATTGTCCGCTCACACCTACACTGTAGTCTAATGTATTGTCTGCTCACACCTACACTGTAGTCTACTGTATTGTCCGCTCACACCTACACTGTAGTCTAATGTATTGTCTGCTCACACCTACACTGTAGTCTAATGTATTGTCCGCTCACACCTACACTGTAGTCTAATGTATTGTTCGCTCACACCTACACTGTAGTCTAATGTATTGTTCGCTCACACCTACACTGTAGTCTAATGTATTGTTCGCTCACACCTACACTGTAGTCTACTGTATTGTTCGCTCACACCTACACTGTAGTCTAATGTATTGTCTGCTCACACCTACACTGTAGTCTAATGTATTGTCAGCTCACACCTACACTGTAGTCTAATGTATTGTTCGCTCACACCTACACTGTAGTCTAATGTATTGTCAGCTCACACCTACACTGTAGTCTAATGTATTGTTCGCTCACACCTACACTGTAGTCTAATGTATTGTTCGCTCACACCTACACTGTAGTCTAATGTATTGTCTGCTCACACCTACACTGTAGTCTAATGTATTGTTCGCTCACACCTACACTGTAGTCTAATGTATTGTTCGCTCACACCTATACTGTAGTCTAATGTATTGTTCGCTCACACCTACACTGTAGTCTAATGTATTGTCCGCTCACACCTACACTGTAGTCTAATGTATTGACTGGGCAGAGCTACTGTGCACTCTTCTGTATTATCAGGTCATAGCTACACTGTATTCTACTGTATTAACAGGTGAGAGCTACACTGTACTCTACCGTATTAACAGGTCAGAGTTACACTGTACTCTTCTATATTATCAGGTGAGAGTTACAGGAATTTGTCCACATTGACGAGTCTTCAGACATGCAGGGAGCAGTGTTTAACAAGCATGCTGCTCCACAACACTCCCTCCACACATGTGGACGAGGTAGTTGGAAATAACTCTTCTCTGCCAGGGTTAAACACACCTGAGAGCAAGTGTCGTGGTGGCTGGTTAAATGTATCTTACAATAAATTGCTTGTAGTTGACACTTCTTCCACAAAGTAACAAAGTAAAGAGTAATAATACATGTAATATTATGCAATGTTTACACACTAAAGGCTCTCATGTAAATATATTCTCCACTTCAGAGTAACTACAGAGCGGTCATTACGCTTTCAAAGCTTCAGTGCACTTCACCAATAAAAGAATATGTAGTGCTCTGTATATATATCTAGTGAATAAAGGCAATAACAAATAATGCTTCTATATCCTATATTTATATATATAGATGTGTGTATTTATTGATAAACAAGAATTTGCACTTGGTGTGAGTGTACATAACACTGTTGTTCTTAAATTCTGCAAAGCTCCAAAGCCCCAATATGAATGGTGAACCAGTACTCACCTAATTGTGCTTGCGAGGGTTAAGCTTCGGCTATATGGTCCCGCCTCTCAACTGTCAATCAACTGGTAACAGTTTGCCATCAGCTGTGACCTCGTACACATCCATCAGTGTACACAGTGTGTTCCACTGTCTTCCTCCTCAACAACAGATACACACAACTAGAAAAAGGTCAAAATGTAAATATTAAAGAAAGGTAAACCAGCTCCAAGGCTCGTGTTCTCACCACCACAATACCACCCCCAAGTAACTGTCAACAGCAGCACCTTCAGAAGACTTCAATCCCATCATGTTGGTCAGCCAGAGACTTTATGTAGTTAACATGAGGCTTTGAGGAACATTATCATGTCCAATGTATCACTGTACAGAGCCTTGCCTACCATGTATCACTGTACAGGGTCTCGCCTACCATGTATCACTGTACATAGCCTCGCCTAACATGCTACACTGTACAGAGCCTCGCCTAACATGCTACACTGTACAGAGCCTCGCCTAACATGCTACACTGTACAGAGCCTCGCCTAACATGCTACACTGTACAGAGCCTCGCCTACCATGTATCACTGTACAGAGCCTCGCCTAACATGCTACACTGTACAGAGCCTCGCCTACCATGTATCACTGTACAGAGCCTCGCCTAACATGCTACACTGTACAGAGCCTCGCCTAACATGCTACACTGTACAGAGCCTCGCCTAACATGCTACACTGTACAGAGCCTCACCTACTATTTCACTGTACAGAGCCTCGCCTAACATGCTATACAGTACAGAGCTCGCCTAACATGCTATACAGTACAGAGCCTCGCCTAACATGCTATACAGTACAGAGCCTCGCCTAACATGCTATACAGTACAGAGCCTCGCCTAACATGCTACACTGTACAGAGCCTCACCTACTATGTATCAGTAGTGTAAAATGAGACAAATGGTGAATTGATTTTCAGAAACGGTTGGGCACTTCCATGCCGACTCGACCCCGGCGGGCCAAATCGTGAAAATCTTTTTCAAGCCATTGGGTCAGGACGCGCTCAGCGCGCACCTGGCTGGCTGGCGGGGTGGGGTGGTGGTCCGTTCCCCCCAGGGGTCCCCGGGACCCACCTCCCAGGGTGAGCCTGAGCAACTCGTGCCCTATCCTAACCGTTTTTTTTTACTTTTTGTCTCATATTTTTATTATGAGTATTAGGCATCAAGAAGGGGGTCCCTACTTATGAAAGGTACAGAGGATGAATGTTCAATAGATTAAAACCAAAAAAATACACTGGTGAAAGGAATATAAACGTTTTTGGAGTAATTAATAGCATGAGCAAAAATTCACGATTTGGCCCCGGGTGTTACCAGAGTCCTACGGTATCAATTTGGGGGCCCTTACTTTTGAATGGATCAGAGGATGAATGTTCAATAGATTAAAACAAAAAAAACACAGTTGAAAGCGAATATAGAAGTTTTTGGAGTACTTTAATGATGCTGTGACTGAATAGTATAGGGAGCCCTTGGCACAGCTCCATTTTCTGTAATGGTGAGAGGTGGGCGGAGAGAACGGGGCGCAAATTTTTTTACCAATCAGGAGCCAAGTAGAAAAATTCTCTTTCCGTCCCGGGGTCATGGGTCAATCAGGTGAAATTTTCCTTATTTGTTGCGGGGGTGTCATGTGACCTGACGTCAGCAATAGGGACTCCCCTACCTATGAATACCCTAGTGGGGTCAAGCATACAAGGGGGGTCAAGATTCCTTAAAAAGATCAAGTTGGATATTTAGGTTTAGTAAGCCTTATCTTGAATTTACATGATACTGTGGGGGTACATTGACATGAAGGGCGAACCATAGAACAGGGTCTGCATGTGAGAGGGGTCATATTAGGGTTGTTGTTGTTGTTGAGTTAGGGGCGACGACGATCGTAGGATCGGATGCGCCCTGGCGTACCCGGTAAGGGTGAAACGTGAAGCCAGGAAAGGCGAAACGCCAAACCAAAACGCGAAACAAGAGACGCCAAGCACTAGAAACTAAGACCCACACGGCAAGGAAACGCACAAAGGAAGAGGCACAAGCACAAAATAAAACAGGAAAAACAAGCAGCCAGAGAGGCACACAGCATTTCACAGAGCAAAGACACAGGAAATCAGGGTACATACTTGCCCGGGAACCGAGCCCGCGGGAACCGTACATTGAATGCTTCCCAGAGCACCCACCGCCAAGGGTCCCGTCCACCCACCGGGGACTCCATAACATCCGGAACCGGGGCAACAAACACCCGGAAGCAGGGGACCCAAATGGAAGTACCCACGAGGCGAGTAGTCGCCACACGGCTCGACAGGAAGGGAACCTGCCCACCACGAAAGTTCTCTGGCCCGTCAGACAGCTGTAACTCGGCAATCTCCATCCAGTAACCTGGCGGCTTCACAGACGCCGGCAACACGTCCTCCAGGACCCCAACTCGCATCCTCACAGGAGCGAACGGGCCACAGGCTATCACGGGTGCCTCCACAGGGGTGCCTCCATGGGTGCCTCCACAGGGGCACCACAGGGGTGCCTCCACGGGTGCCTCCACAGGGGCACCCGTGGCCCCAGGCACACCACCAGACGACAGCAGGGAATCCGGACGGCGCGCATCCCTCCGTAACGTTACTACCAGGCCACGCCCTGCACCAGAGTCCACACCATCCCTGGCAGCGGAAGCCACCACCCCCCACTGCGGAGAGACCCCTGGCGGAGAAAGAACGAAGGCACGTCCGAGACGCAGGCACCAGCACCGGCAGGCACATCCCGCCAAACACACACCGAAACTACGACGTTGGTACAACGTTCGAGCAGGTTTTAACACCTCCTAACCAGTTATAACAACCAATATAGCAAGTTGTAACAACGTTCTAATACGTCATAAACACGTTAAGCCAAGATGTAACAACTTTATTACAAGTTGTAATAAGCAGAAAATAGAGACATTTTCGGTTTGTGTTTGCAGGGATGGACCTCCGTCACCACTAGCTGTGGAGACATGGACGTATCCGTATCGACACCGACAACACCCGAAGACTCACAGTCACTGAAGTCACCAACATCGGCCCAGGCAGAAGACGAACGCCGGGAACGTTTGGACACCGGCCGGATATCGTCAGGGCCAGAAGCAGACCCAGAAACACGGGCACCATGAGCCGGACGAACCGACGCCCGAGACAAAACGGCAGCACCCTCCACCACAGGGGGAACCGGGTCACACACCGTAGGAGGCTCCACAGCCACCCCAGCACCCAGCACATCTGGGACCTGAGACACGGACACAGGGCCAGGCGCAGCATCCGAAGATGAAGGAGAAGACGGCAACGCCACACAGGGAGCACCAGGAAGACCCACGGGAGCAGCTAGGACAGGGACAGGATCAGGCAGACCAACCGACGGTACCGCAATACCCGGAGGAGGGTCGGCAACAACCGGAGGAACGTCAGGCGTCGTCGGGGGAGCTGCAGGAGCGAACGGGACGTGCACCTCCACAACATCTCCAGAGGCAGCCTCCAGCGGGAGCGGCGGGAAATCCTCTTCTCGGAACAAGTTGACAGGAGCAGCTGAGGTAACAGAGCACCCTGCAGCCTGATGCCCCAACAGGCCACACCGGAAACAGGTACGAGGCTGCCGGGCATAATACACCCAGACGTAGTATCCCATAAGCCGGACAGAAGAAGGTATATCCAACCGCAGGCGCATTCCCAGTGTGCGAATGTTCGTTCGCCTTCCAGCATACCGGCCTGAGGAGAGCGTGTTCACCCGCACGCTGACGACAGTACCAAACCCCCCGAAGTAACGCCGTAGGAGGTCGTCAGGAAACTCCAGGGGCGCGCCATGGATGCTGACATAAGTCAGGGCACCACTACGATCCGAGATCGCCACAGAGCCGGCATCACCCGGCAACGACAACGTACGCCCCTCGTACCGACGGAGGAAGTCACGGTACGCCTCCTCCCCCACGAACTTGAGATCAACCCGGTGGGCAGTAACAAGCTCAATACCAAAGACAGCCTCCACCGGGACACGAGGCATGTCACACATAACCAGCTCCACTTCTGAGTATCCAGCCCGACTAGTGAACTCCAAGCCCACGGAATTCACACGCACAACGGCGGGAAGGCCTCCCATGTCAAACTTGCCACGTCAACACGCAGCCGAGCAGCAACACAAACTGGGCATATTAGGGTTTTAAAGAAGTTAAGATAGCTTTAAAGAGTCCTGTGTGTTTGATGGTGGGTAAATGTTCAGTCAATAATTCTTGTGTTTTTGATCTGAATGAAGGGTCCTAGTTTGCGTTCTAGTCATAAAATGAGTTCCTTAGTATATTTGCTATGGAAAATGAGCTTTCAGTTCTCTATATAATTTGAAATGAGGTCAAGAAAGACATGTTTATATGTGATGTTAGAAACTGTTTATTCCAGTCACTCCCCCTCGGTTTTGCGCTGTTTTCTGTAGCCAAAGTAAAGATTCCATTTTCTATGGATTTCAGTTGATTACTGGTGAAAAAGACATGCTTGCATTTGTATGGTTCTAACCAGTTTATAGTTTTTATAGATATATTTGTTCAGGCCTTAAATTAGTTTTTAATATGGAAAATAGCATCAAATGTATGTCTATCTTTTGTAATAAACATTAGAAACATTGATATTAGCTGCGATATTTCATAGAATAAAAGAAAAATTCTAAATAGTAGGGCCTCAGCCATATTGTGTTGGGTTTGACGCCCCTAACATTCAAATTTTGAATTCGAATGATACAGGAGAAGATGCCCATTGGGGCGAGCCTTGAAGTGGGGACAGCTGAAGAGAAGCCGCGTGTCAAAGAGTCGATGCTGTAGCAATCCCACATCTGGCTAGGCTGGGAGACGGGTCTGGAAGGCGGCAGTGGCAGGTTTTCTTTCCTCTTGGTGTGTGGAGTCTGTCTTCGACGTCGGGTACCACCATCTCAAAACGAGCAAAATTAAGTCCCCATCCCCCTAAAGAGGGGGAAGAGGGCAGCTGCCCTCAGTCGGTTTCTTTCTTCTTCTATTTTTTCTTGCTTCTAGTAGTCATTTGATGTTTTTCCTTGTACTGGGCGTAGTCTGGTGGGAAAAGGTCCTTTGCCAATGTGGCTTCGTCACATTGGAGTAGGATTATCTCGTTCGTTACAACGATCTTTTGGCCTGGATTGTCCAGCAAGCATTCTGCATACCTCATGTTGAGTATTTTGCTGGTGGCGCGCCTGTATACGGGAGATCCAGGTGTCAGGTGTTTGTCGCGTTCATCATAGAGTGCAGAGACTCGTGGAGACTCCGCTGGTATTTGGAGTGGTGGATGTGCTTCCATGTCCTCTGGTGCTGGGGGTGGTGATTGTGCTTCAATTTCAACATAGGCGTCCGAATCGTCATCAGAAGATGTGGTGTAGCTTGCAGGAGAAGTTGGTGGCATTATCGTTGCATCCGATGTAGTCACTGGTATAGCTGGAGCAATAGGGTTGACAGGCGTCTCTGGTGTGGGGTCGGACTCTGGTGGACAGGAGCCATCGGTGAACATGGCCTCAGGTATCACGAACGTTGGAAGATTGTTCTCCTTGCATAGTTCATTAAGTATTCTGTACCATCGTCTGAGATCTCCACCTGAGAGCTCCGTTGCGAAGTGTATCAGAGCTGCAACAGTGCTATCAGGGGTGGCTGGAGGCGGCGTGAGTGAGGACGGCTGGCTGGCTTGGTGTGGAGGTGGCGTCTGAGGCTGTGGGTGGCTGGCGCGGGAGTTGCTGGTCCAGTAGTTGGGTTGCGCACTGCTTGCGGCGCCACTTGTCTGGAGAGCTGGGAAGGCTTCTTCTTGAATGTTGAATGCCTTCGTTCTTGGAGTAGAGTTTCTTGGTCTGGCGTCTATCATTTGCTTGATTTCCGCCTGTCTGTTGGGGCAGTCTTGAGAAATGGCTGTGTGGTTACCGTTGCAGAGTAGACAGCGTTTGATGGAGGCTTTACAGGTCCTGTGATGGTGTTTGCCAGCGCAGATGCTGCATTTCTGCAGCGGATTTGGGCACTTCTGTGAGTAGTGGGTGTATTGATAACACCGAAAGCACTGTCGTAGGCGGAAATAACGCTGCCTAGTGATCTGATGGGGTGTGCAGGCCACTTCACAGCATCTGAGGTCGTTGTCCGCCGCGAGAATAGCCTCTGCCGGAGTCTTGAGGGTGACCTTGAGGGTGGGCTTCCCATTTTCGCTCTGCTGGATGAGGTAGGCCGAGATGGCTGTGCGGGATCGATTTAGAGCGTTTATGCTCTTCACGATCTCAGTAGCTGGTCGTTCAGCAATGATGTCACTCACTCGGTGAATGAATATAGTCCTTACTGCCAGGAACTGGTGGGGAGGCAGGAGTGTTAATCCCTTTGCCTCAAGAGCCGTGGTCGTTGTCGTGTTGAGCAGAGCTTCTAGTGCTACTGCACTGCTGAAAAGAATTTGGGGTTCATTCACGTCCATGACGATGTCAGTGGGTGCTACCCCAGAGGTCGAGGTCAGTAGGTCCATGATCTCGGCCTTGTTAAATGTGGTGTCGGTTCCTCAGAACCGCACCCTCACTCTGAACAACATGATGCCTATTCAGACACCACGCTGGTGATCAGGAGGGAAGCCATATTGTGTTGGGTTTGACGCCCCAAACATTAATTTGACACTTGTAAATATACCATGAAGGAAAATAGTTTAGTGTTTTAAGCAATTTAATATATATTAGGAATCTGTTCATATTCCGTATTAAATTGCATTTTTTGACGCCATATTAGCTCACGGCTATTATGGTGGGGATCCCAATAACTCGTGTAACGCGAGTACTGTTGCTATCTGTTGCTATGCAATGCTTTTTTTTTGCTATCACGCCCATACCCAAAAGTGTAAAAGTAGAATCCATCAACCACATTTATTAATGTCAGTGGGGGTATGTCAAGGGCAAAGGGATTTAGAAAATGTTAGACCTCCACCTTTTAAAAGTGAGAAGATGAATTCATACTAGTAAGAAGGGCTAGCATGAGTTAGTAAGAAGGGCCAGCATGAGTTAGTAAGAAGGGCCAGCATGAGTTAGTAAGAAGGGCCAGCATGAGTTAGTAAGAAGGGCTAGCATGTGGGCTGGCATGAGTTAGTAAGAAGGGCTAGCAAAAGTTGTAAGCAGGGCTAACCACTCTAACTAAACAACTTGCTTGAAGTTCATCTAATATTCCCATTCTGTATAAAACAGTTGCCAATATTTTCAAAACTCTGGCCAAAAATTTTTTAAAGGTTTTCCACGGGAGTAAATCTTGCTTCCTCTCTTTCTCCCACGTGTTTCCTCATTCGGACAGGAGCAGAGCAACCTTCATGCAGGCCCTGGTTCAGTTCCCCAACGTCCGAGCTATTGGACATTACAAACTTCACTAAATGATGCAGTATCTTGCCCCCCCCCCCTATGACCAACTATTTTAGGGCAGTAAATGAGCAATTGCAATCCATCCAGCCGGCGACTTATCAGTGACTGTGGAAAACATGTGTGTTCTTAGGACCATTATGACCTCTTCGCATATTTTCATCCGCTCACACATTTGAGTATTTGTTTCCCACATCGAGAATTTTGTAAAAAAAAAAAAAAAAAACGTTCAAGGCAATACAAGCTTATTTATTCCAACTTATAGATAAAAACAAAAAAATAAACTGGCGACCCCTGGCAGCAAGTTCAGGTGGTCTCGGGCTATATCTGGCTGGGGGGGAGGTGTGGGGTTCGTAGTGAGAGATCACACGACCAAGCTGTGATGGAGACCATAAATGGTATGTATAAACCCCAATACTTTACAGGACTTGTCATGGCCCGTGCCGCATTGATATTTCATTCCAAGTAGTTAAAAGTTAAATCTAAAAAAAAATCCAATAAAGTTCAACGATTTTTTTTTCTCTCTCTCTATGGGTGTATGCAGTTAACTGTTTTTCTGTTATATCTTTTAGCAGAGCTCGGCCATCAGGCTGTAGATGTTGATGAAAAGAGGAAGATGCAATGCAGCGAATCGCCCCTAGTATTTATTTCACGAGGTCATTGCATCGTGGAGTATGAGGAATTGCCCAAATTCATCGCACGCGTCAGGCTTTGGCGGCAATTGAAAAGCAGTATAAAGGCGCAGATTTAGAAGACTCACATGTTCAAAGACAGTGCCAAAAAAATTAACGCCGTTGAGACCGTATACGGCGATTTTTGTGACGAAACAGAAATAAGACTACCTGTCGAAATAGGAATAGGATTGATTAAAGTGGCGTATAATGGAATACCCAACTTTATCGAGTGGGTGCAAGCCCAAGGTGAAATAGAAAAACAGTTTGCGGGGATTGATTTTGAACAGCGTGAAATTTGGTTTATTTATCGTGACAAAGTTCGAGCGCAGAATGCATTTAGAGAAATTTTCTTCGGGGATTATGGGGATTATTGTTCCACCTCCGAAGCTGAGGAAATTGCGCCAGAGGATGAGGTTTATTGGAGGGAAAATTTGCATCCTGTCATTAAGGCAGATCTAGATAGAGCTCCACCTACAAAATAACTCTTAGGAACTAACGATGAAAAGGGGACATAGCTAGGCGATGGCACAGCTGGTGGTGTGCCAGCTGAGCGTGCCCCTGGGGGGCTAAGCACAGCTGCTGTAGTTCCGACTGATGTGGTAACAGCCAATGATCCAGCAGCTGATGGCACAGCTGGTGGTGTTCCAGCTGAGCATGCCCGGGGGGCCACGCACAGCTGCTGTCGTTCCGGCGCATGTGGTCCCAACCGATGATCCAGCAGCTGATGCCTCAGCTGGTGGTGTTCCAGCTGAGCATGCCCCTGGGGGCCAAGCACAGTGGCTGTAGTTCCGGCTCAAGAGGTCCCAGCCGATGATCCAGCAGCTAATGGCACAGCTGGTGGTGATCCAGCTGAGCATGCCCCTGGGGGCCAAGCACGGCTGCTGTAGTTCCGGCTGATGTGGTCCCAGCCGATGATCCAGCAGCCGCAGGCTCAGCTGGCAGTCTTCCAGCGGAGCGTGCCCTTGTAATTAATCAGTCATTATGATTATTGTTAATTATTTGTTATTATGATTATTAGTCATTATGATTTATTAATTGATTAATTGTTATTATAATTATTTTTATGCTGCCGGTGACCCAGCTGAGCATGCCCTTATAATCAAACATTATTATTATGTGATGAGTATTGTTAACTATTTATTTGTAGCTAATAGTAGCAGTTGAGGGGTCAACTGGTGGTGTTGCAGCTGAGCATGCTCAGTCACCCTCTTTACTCACATACGCTTTCTGTCCCTTGCGTTTTGTCATTCTTTATTCATTTCTAATTTATGTATTATATACTGTTTGTTCCTCGGTCCAGACACAGCTGCAGATACGCCGGCTGACGTAGTCCATGCCGATGATACAGCAGCTGAGGGCTCAGCTGGTAGTGTCACGGCCGCTGAGCGAGGCCCAGTGGATGGGCCAGCTGGTGGTGTGCCAGCTGAGCATGCCCCCTGGGGGCCAAGCTCAGCTGCTGAGGTCCCAGGCGACGATCCAGCTCGATGTGAAGGCTCAGCTGGTGGCGTTGCAGCTGAGCATGCACAGTCACCCCCTCTATTTATATACGATTGCTGTTCTTTACATTTTGTCATTCTTTATATTCAAACCCAGCTGCCGAGGTCTGTTACGACTCTGGGTTCTTTAGTTGGAAACCAGAGGTCAAAATTGAGCTTATTAAACGACAATATGGCAGGGGACGCATAGAGAGCTGAAGCTGTTTGTAATCATCCCTGCCAGAGGTATGACTATTCTTGTTGCTCACAAAGCATTTAGACTCTTAAACTTGTTGTGGATTAAGTAACATTGTTATAAGTTTAACTACCCATAGAATGAGGAAAGTAGCAATATGAGGCATAAGGGGAAGATGTTTTAATGTGTATAGCTGTATGATCAATTGGGCTCTTCCCGGCACCACGCGCATGCTGCAGGGCTCGAGACTGAGGCGGCCTTCTCTGCTGGCTGACTGTGCTGTTCGGACGTGCTCTCCTCCTTCCTCTTAATTCTTTATTTCTGTGACTTAGTTGGTTAAGTACTCCATTACTCATTATTGTATATGTCTGGCATACCTATCGTTCTATGTGTAGAGTAGTATACCTGGGGTGTAGTAAGTGTATTTAAGTGTTTATCTTACCTGTTATGCTAACGGGGGTCCCAGTGTAAACACGTGGTCTCCTACCCTAAGCTGACTACCTCCAGTGTGTTATAGTAGAGCTTTACCCTAGCTTGTTTTCAGTGTAAACCTTGTATCCTGCCTACGTGGACCAAGGCTTTTAACGTAAGATTGTGTGGTAAAGTTAGTATTAAATTGTTATTGGTGTGATTGTGTGTGGGGGGGTGTTAAGGGGTTAATAAATAAGTTTGAACAGAGTATCCCTTTTTCCTGTGTGGGAGTACAATAATCCATTCCTAGACTAACCGGGTTTAGTAGCAAGCATTTATTATTGTGGATATTTCACTTTGGGGGCCGGGCCTTTTAGTTCTCCCATTTTTTGGATACCTCTGTATTCTACTTACCCTTACCCCTTAATAGTACCAGTTCCCCCATAGCAAGCCCACCATTTTTATAACAAGTGGTTGGCCAGTCCGGGAAGAACTGTATTATTGTAAAAAATTAGATCTTTGAATGCCAAAACTAAAAAATTCTTGTTTCCGCAGAACGGTTGTGTGCTAGCCTAGGGTCCAGCTCATCTGGCGTAGGACATTCATTGCACTGACTGGACACCCAACTGGATCTCTTCACGATTAAGGTTAGTGTGGCCTTGTGTTAGGGGCCGTGCAAATTTTGTTTTTTTTCCAATTTTTATTTTAAATTTTTCTGTGGCTAGGAGCTAAAATTTTTAGTGATGTCATCTGACATGCAGAGACTGGCAGAGGAGCCTTCATTGGTGGAAATAAAGAAACTTACCAAGTCTAATTTAGTATTGTTAGGCAAGGAATTTGGTCTAGAATTAAATGCCGCAAATAAAAAGTGGATCTTGTTGAATGAAATAGTACAACATTGTATCGATGAAGGACTATTGGCAA
>WNGS01162890.1:75233-89455 GCA_020271785.1 Procambarus virginalis
ACATGTAACACTGTATTTCCTACATGCAACACTGTATTTCCTACATGTAACACTGTATTTCCTACATGTAACACTGTATTTCCTACATGCAACACTGTATTTCCTACATGTAACACTGTATTTCCTACATGTAACACTGTACTTCCTACATGCAACACTGTATTTCCTACATGTAACACTGTATTTCCTACATGTAACACTGTATTTCCTACATGCAACACTGTATTTCCTACATGTAACACTGTATTTCCTACATGTAACACTGTACTTCCTACATGCAACACTGTATTTCCTACATGTAACACTGAATTTCCTACATGTAACACTGTATTTCCCACATGTAACATTGAATTTCCCACATGCAACACTGTATTTCCTACATGTAACACTGTATTTCCTACATGTAACACTGTATTTCCCACATGTAACACTGTATTTCCTACATGTAACACTGTATTTCCCACATGTAACACTGTATTTGCCAGTAAGTCATGGGGGTGGCGCAGACTCACTCCTCCGTGCACCACCACACCCCAACCCATAATAGCTTAGTGTAATCCATCGTCAAGATATTCTATACCCAGATCATGACACCCACACTAGATTTGCTTACTTAATCGAAGAAGCATAGTTTTACCATCCCAACCATACCTATCCTAGTCAACCTATCCTGATTCCCTTTATATACAGCGTTTTTCCCCTATTATACAGTATATTTACTCATAAATCATTGATATATATGTAATTTCACCCAAGTTATCCCGCTCACCCATCCAACCTATCATAGTATATCCCACCCTAAAGACTTCCTACACCTAGAACATTTCACCTGTTAAACTACATTTGCTCATAAATCACATGAAAAGAATAGTTTCTCAAAGTCATAAAACACACCACAGCCTATGACAATATTACTCAACCTACCCATTTAAACTCGAAGACCTTCCATACCTTGATCATGTCCAGGTGTCATGATATTTTTACTCCTAAATAGTAAAAAAATTATATTTTTCGTCATTTTCCTGACATCAAATCCATCAAGACAATCTCATTTAATCAACCCCATTCACCCCAAGACCTTCCATACACCGGGCAATATCCCAGCGTTGCAATACATCATAGTATGATACTAGGAAAAGTGCAGCTTGACCAGCTAAAGCTGGAACGTTTCCCATATCTTAAACTATATTTGCTCATAAACCATAGGATAAGAATAGGTTTTTCAGTCCAAACATTACAAGCATACCTGGACATAGCATAGTTTAACCTATCCTACCCTCACATAGCATAGTCTAACCTATCCTACCCTCACATAGCATAGTCTAACCTATCCTACCCTCACATAGCAGAGTCTAACCTATCCTACCCTCACATAGAACAGTCTAACCTATCCTACCCTCACATAGCACAGTCTAACCTATCCTACCCTCACATAGCACAGTCTAACCTATCCTACCCTCACATAGCACAGTCTAACCTATCCTGCCCTCACATAGCACAGTCTAACCTATCCTACCCTCACATAGCATAGTCTAACCTATCCTTCCATCAACGTTGTCTGACCTATCCTTGAGATACTCTAAACCTCGATCACATCCCTATTTCACACTATATTTGCTCAAATTCTTAGAAAAAATGCAATTTTAACAGTTTTTAACTTAGTGAAACCTATCCTCATACCTCATACATATCTATTTCGTTTCTTTACGTTACATTGCATTATATTTTGTTGTTAAATCATATAAACGTTTAAACGAATGCATTTCTAATCCTATCCTAACCTAACCCCTTATCCCATTAGAAAGTACAGTTTTAACCATACATAACTGTTTGTGTCTCGTTGCTACACTATATTTTGCTCTTAATTCATAGAAAGTATAGTTTTACCTATCCAACTAACATATATAATCCAATCACATCCTATCCAAAATAAACCTATCCTCAAGACCATACATTTCTGCATGTTACACCAAATTTGCTCACGAGTCATACGAAAGGTGCAGTTTTTCACCATTTCTATACATCAAAGACCATGAACATAGCAGAGTTAGGTTATGTACTTAACCTATCCTAAAATCATCCTAACCTCGTAACCTTCTATATCTGGATCAGGATTCAATGTTACACTATATTCCAAGGAAAGTTTAATTTTGTCCAACCTAACCTATACTAAATTTTTTTCTGCCTGTATAAGGTGTGACAGTCAAGGTTTGGCTGTTACGCTGTCAAACCATAACAGAAAAGGGTTGAGCAAAAGCATCCAGTGTAAACAATAACATTTAAAAGAGGTGAACAATAAGTATTACAGTTAGGTAAGTGCAGTTGAGTAAGTACATTTGTGTAAGTTACACAATTTGTTTTGTTTTCTTGTGTAAGTTAGATGACAATAAGATTGGAAATGGTTGAACAATAGTAACTTTGGGAGAAGCTGAACAACAATGTTCATTCATAGCATAAACAACTCACAGGATTTGTACCCAGAAAAAGGGTGGCGACAAATCGGCTACCTGTCCAGGTAGCTGATCAGGCATCAATTACAGTCCTTACCTAAACCAACTTTTCCTTTAAGTGTCCATAGTTGGAAGTACAGTGGCATAATGCCTTGGCCCTCAACATCTTCCTAACTACACACCCTCGATAGAACCATCACAGCTGCCTCTCGCCACAGAAAACTTTTACAACTATGTGTTTTGTTAACATTTTCTAAGCCACCTTTTTTCCTTTGCAACTATAAGCTTAAACAGCGCATGTGCTCTATATATTAAACTGAATATGGTTGGCAGGTCGTGTGGTGAACGTTGCCAGCATGTACGGCAGGATGGGCAACACTATGAGGGCTCCCTACGTCCTCTCCAAGTACGCAGTTGAGGGATTCACTGACTGCCTGAGGTCAGTACTATTCATTATTCAAACCTTAACATCTTTAACGTGGATAAAATTATCATACTGCCCGTAATACAATAGTAACCTGAATAAGGAAAGAATATAATTTATGTAATTTACTGTAAAGTAAGATGATCTGGGGTTTTCACAAACAGTAAACGACCTGACTTTCAGTGAAGCAACGTAAATATTAATATTAAAAGAAAAAATTTCAACTAAAGTGTTTACACAAATACTAGAGGGCTACTTTTTTTCTACTGACTCGTATAATGTGTCAATATTAGGGGCTACTCTCTCTCTCTATTGACTGGTATAATGTGTCCACACTAGGGGCAACATCAACCACAACATTGTTACTACGATACATCAAGTAACAATGCTAAACATTAGCTTGTGGTTGTGTTGTGAGTCACTGCGTGGGTATATTGTGTTATGAGAGTGAGAAAACGGGAAGGAGAGAGGAAGAGAGAGGCAGAGTCATAGACAGAGACCCGGGAACTGCTGGGTACTTCATCTAACATAATAAATGTCGTTGGTATGACACAACGACATACAAGTACATGCTCATACACAAGTCTCTCCCAGGTGACATATATGATTTCACTGTAGTGAGTGTTCTCTCCCTCCCAGGCAGGAGATGAAGGCCTGGGATGTTAAGGTGTGTCTCATCGAACCCGGCAACTATGTGGCAGGTGAGTGTACCTGGTGTACCTGGCCCGCGTGTGTACCTGGCTCCCGTGTGTACCTTGCTCGCGTGTGTACCTCGCTCGCGTGTGTACCTGGCTCCTGTGTGTACCTGGTACCCGTGTGTACCTGGCTCCCGTGTGTGCCTGGCTCCCGTGTGTACCTGGCACCCGTGTGTACCTGGCACCCGTGTGTCCCTGGTTCCCGTGTGTACCTGGCTTCCGTGTGTACAAGGCGCCCGTGTGTACCTGGCACCCGTGTGTGCCTGGCCCCCGTGTGTACCTGGCACCCGTATGTGCCTGGCACCCGTGTGTACCTGGCTTCCGTGTGTACCTGGCGCCCGTGTGTACCTGGCAACCGTGTGTGCCTGGCTCCCGTGTGTACCTGGCTTGCGTGTGCACCTGGCTTCCGTGTGTACCTGGCACCCGTGTGTACCTGGCTCCCGTGTGTACCTGGCTCCCGTGTGTACCTGGCACCCGTGTATACCTGGCACCCGTGTGTACCTGGCTCCCGTGTTTACCTGGCACCCGTGTATACCTGGCACCCGTGTGTACCTGGCTCCCGTGTGTACCTGGCTCCCGTGTGTACCTGGCACCCGTGTGTACCTGGCACCCGTGTGTACCTGGCACCCGTGTATACCTGGCACCCGTGTATACCTGGCTCCCGTGTGTACCTGGCACCCGTGTATACCTGGCACCCGTATATACCTGGCACCCGTGTGTACCTGGCACCCGTATATACCTGGCACCCGTGTATACCTGGCACCCGTGTGTACCTGGCACCCGTGTGTACCTGGCACCCGTGTGTACCTGGCACCCGTGTGTACCTGGCACCCGTGTGTACCTGGCACCCGTGTATACCTGGCACCCGTGTATACCTGGCACCCGTGTGTACCTGGTAGTCGTGTATACCTGGCACCCGTATGTACCTGGTACCCGTATGTACCTGGCACCCGTGTATACCTGGCACCCGTATGTACCTGGTACCCGTGTACCTGGCTCATGTGTGTACCTGGCTCCCGTGTGTACCTGGCACCCGTGTATACCTGGCACCCGTGTGTACCTGGCACCCGTGTATACCTGGCACCCGTATTACCTGGCTCATGTGTGTACCTGGCTCCCGTGTATACCTGGCACCCGTGTATACCTGGCACCCGTATGTACCTGGTACCCGTATATACCTGCTCCCGTGTGTACCTGGCTCATGTGTGTACCTGACTCCCGTGTGTACCTGGCTCATGTGTGTACCTGACTCCCGTGTGTACCTGGCTCATGTGTGTACCTGACTCCCGTGTGTACCTGGCTCATGTGTGTACCTGACTCCCGTGTGTACCTGGCTCATGTGTGTACCTGACTCCCGTGTGTGCTGGCTCCCGTGTGCACCTGGCTTCCGTGTGTACCTGGCTCCCGTGTGTACCTGGCTCCCGTGTGTACCTGGCTCACGTGTGTACCTGGCTCAAGTGTGTGCCTGGCTCACGTGTGTACCTGGCTCACGTGTGTACCTGGCTCCCGTGTGTACCTGGTTCCCGTGTGTACCTGGCTCACGTGTGTACCTGGCTCACGTGTGTACCTGGCTCACGTGTGTACCTGGCTCCCGTGTGTACCTGGCTCCCATGTGTACCTGGCTCACGTGTGTACCTGGCTCACGTGTGTACCTGGCGCCCGTGTGTACCTGGCTCCCATGTGTACCTGGCTCCCATGTGTACCTGGCACCCGTGTGTACCTGGCTCCCATGTGTACCTGGCTCCCATGTGTACCTGGCTCACGTGTGTACCTGGCGCCGTGTGTACCTGGCTCACGTGTGTACCTGGCTCACATGTGTACCTAGCTCACGTGTGTACCTGGCTCACGTGTGTACCTGGCTCCCATGTGTACCTGGCTCCAATGTGTACCTGGCCCGTGTGTACCTGGCTCCCTTGTGAACCTGACGCCCGTGTGTACCTGGCTCCCGTGTGTACCTGGCTCCCGTGTGTACCTGGCTCCCGTGTGTACCTGGCTCCCGTGTGTACCTGGCACCCGTGTGTACCTGGCTCCCGTGTGTACCTGGCTCCCGTGTGTACCTGGCTCCCGTGTGTACCTGGCACCCGTGTGTACCTGGCTCCCGTGTGTACCTGGCACCCGTGTGTACCTGGCTCCCGTGTGTACCTGGCTCCCGTGTGTACCTGGCTCCGTGTGTACCTGGCACCCGTGTGTACCTGGCTCCCGTGTGTACCTGGCTCTTGTGTGTACCTGGCTCCCATGTGTACCTGGCTCCCGTTTGTACCTGGCTGCCGTGTGTACCTGGCTCCCATGTGTACCTGGCTCCCATGTGTACCTGGTTCCCATGTGTACCTGGCTCCCGTGTGTACCTGGCACCCGTGTGTACCTGGCTCCGTGTGTACCTGGCTCTTGTGTGTACCTGGCTCCCATGTGTACCTGGTTCCCGTGTGTACCTGACGCCCGTGTGTACCTGGCTCCCGTGTGTACCTGGCTCCCGTGTGTACCTGGCTCCCGTGTGTACCTGGCTCCCGTGTGTACCTGGCTCCCGTGTGTCTTTTGGACTTGGCTTTCATCATTTCATCCCCCCTAAGACACGACCATCCACTAACCATCAGTCACCAATTTTGCCACCTTCCTCCACCAACCATCCACTAACCATCAATCGCCAGTTAGCCACCTTCCTCTAACAACCACAAGGCTAGCCACAGGAGTGTCAACTAGCATGCCGTACCTCTAAGACCAGTTCGTGTGTCAGCCACCAGCATCTTCACGGACGAGAGCGTGAGGGCGCAGGGCGAGGCCATGTGGGCGGCCATGGGGGAGGACGTCAGGCAAGACTTCACCAAGACCTACTTCGATAGTCGCGTGGCGCTCATGATGTCCTACACCAACGCTGGGGTGAGTTGTCGGTACTGTCTGTCCTGGCAGACTGTGAGTTGTTGGTACTGTCTGTCCTGGCAGACTGTGAGTTGTTGATACTGTCTGTCCTGGCAGACTGTTAGTTGTTGGTACTGTCTGTCCTGGCAGACTGTTAGTTGTTGATACTGTCTGTCCTGGCAGACTGTTAGTTGTTGGTACTGTCTGTCCTGGCAGACTGTTAGTTGTTGGTACTGTCTGTCCTGGTAGACTGTGAGTTGTTGGTACTGTCTGTCCTGGTAGACTGTGAGTTGTCGGTACTGTCTGTCCTGGCAGACTGTGAGTTGTTGGTACTGTCTGTCCTGGTAGACTGTGAGTTGTTGGTACTCTCTGTCCTGGTAGACTGTGAGTTGTTGGTACTGTCTGTCCTGGCAGACTGTGAGTTGTTGGTACTGTCTGTCCTGGTAGACTGTGAGTTGTTGGTACTCTCTGTCCTGGTAGACTGTGAGTTGTTGGTACTGTCTGTCCTGGTAGACTGTGAGTTGTTGGTACTGTCTGTCCTGGTAGACTGTGAGTTGTTGGTACTGTCTGTCCTGGTAGACTGTGAGTTTTGGTACTGTCTGTCCTGGCAGACTGTGAGTTGTTGGTACTCTCTGTCCTGGTAGACTGTGAGTTGTTGGTACTGTCTGTCCTGGTAGACTGTGAGTTGTTGGTACTGTCTGTCCTGGTAGACTGTGAGTTGTTGGTACTGTCTGTCCTGGTAGACTGTGAGTTGTTGGTACTGTCTGTCCTGGCAGACTGAGAGTTGTTGGTGAGTTGTGTCTTTCATCAATACCACAATGTCCCTCGCCACCACAATCCCCACCACCACAACCACACCACCAGCAACACCACCACCACAACCACCACACGTCCTCTGACCACTATCACTACCAACAATGCCCCTCACCACCACCACTACAACAATGCCTCTCACCACCACCACCACCACCACCTCCGCCACCACCACCACCACAATGTCCTTTACCACCACCACCACATTAATTCGCCACACGACCATCACCACAACCACCACCCACAACGCCCCTCACCACTGCCACCACCAAAATTCGCCTCACCACCACTACCACCACAATGCCTCCCGCACCACTAACACGATGCCCTCACCATCATCACATTGTCCCCCCACCACTACCATAATGCCTCTCACTACAACCACCACTTCAATGCCCCCTCACATTCACCACAATGCCCCTCACCACCCCAACTACCACATTGCCCATCACCACAACTTCCACCACAATGCCCTTCATCCCCCACCACAACCGCAATTTCCCTCGCCACCACCACCACCGCAATGACCCTCACCACCACCACTGCTACAATGCCCCCTCACCACCACCACCACAATGCCCCCTCACCACCACCAGCACAATGCCCCCTCACCACCACCACCACCACAATGCCCCCTCACCACCACCACCACAATGCCCCTCACCACCACCACCACAATGCCCCTCACCACCACCACCACCACCACAATGCCCCTCACCACCACCACCACAATGCCCCCTCACCACCACCACCACAATGCCCTTCACCACCACCACCACTGCTACAATCCCCCTCACCACCACCACCACCACAATGCCCCTCACCACCACCACCACCACAATGCCCCCTCACCACCACCACCACCACAATGTCCCCTCACCACCACCACCACAATGCCCCTCACCACCACCACCACAAGCCCCTCACCACCCACCCACACAATGCACCCTCCCACCACCCCACAATGCTCCCCCTAACACCACCACCACAATGCCCCTCACCACCACCACACCACAATGCCCCCTCACCACCACCACCACAATGCCCCCTAACCACCACCACCACAATGCCCCCTAACCACCACCACCACAATGCCCCCTCACCACCACCACCACCACAATGCCCCCTCACCACCACCACCCCACAATGCCCCCTCACCACCACCACCACAATGCCCCCTCACCACCACCACCACCCCACCACATTGCCCCCTCACCACCACCACCACCACAATGCCCCCTCACCACCACCACAATGCCCTTCTCCACCGTCACTACCACAATGTCCCTCACCACCACAATTACATCAATGCTCCTTACCACAACCTCCATGCCTCTCACAATCACCACTACACAATGTCCCTCGCAATCACCATCACTACAATGCCCCTCATCACCACAATGCCCTCACCACCACTTCACAATGCCTGTCACTACCACCACCACCACTACAATGATCCTCACAATAACAACTACCACAATGCCCGTCACCACCACCACAATCACCTAACCACTACCACAATGCTACTCTGTACCACAATGCCCCTCACCACCACAATGCCCCACATAACCACAATGCCCCTCACCACCACAATGCCCCACATAACCACAATGCCCCTCACCACCACAATGCCCCACATAACCACAATGCCCCTCACCACCACAATGCCCCACAAAACCACAATGCCCCTCACCACCACAATGCCCCACACACCACTATTCCCCACATAACCACAAACCCTAACCACTACCGCAATGCAACTCTGTACCACAATTCCCCTTACCACCACTATGTCCCTCACACCACAATGCCCCTCACCACCCAATGCCCCACATAACACAATGTCCCTCGCCACGACAATGCCCCTCACTACCACTATGCCCCTCATCACCTCTTTGCCGCTCACCAACACTAGGCCCCACCACACCACTATGCCCCTCACCACCATTATGCCCCTCATCCAATTACCCCTCACCGCCTCCATACCTCTCACCACCACCATACCCCTCGACCACCACAATGCCCCTCACCACCACTATGCCCTGACGACCATCATCATGCCCCTCATCTTCCACTATGCTTCTCACCACCACCATTCCCCTCACATCATTATGCCCCTCATCACCACTGTGCCCCGGACCACCACTATGCCCCTCTCCACCACTATGCTCCTCACCACCACTATGCCCCTCGCCACCACTATGCCCCTCACCACAGCTATGTCCCTCACTACAAAGAATGCCTCTCACCACCAATATGCCCCTCACCACCACAATGCCCCTCACCACCACAATTACCCTCAACACCACAATGCCCCGCAAACACCACTATGCCCCCCTCACCACAATTATACCCTCACCACCACAATGACCCCCCTCACTACCACTATGCCCATCACCAACACAATGGCCCTCACCACCACCACCATGCCCTCCACCACCAAAATGCCCTTACCCCCCACTTATGCCCCTCACCACCATTATGCCTTTCATCTCAATNAAATTCCCCCCAGTATCTCTCAGCATCATTACCGGGATGGGGTCTGCGTCCCCCACCCTTACAGTTCCCTAACACACGAATGGGTTAGCCTCCTTCTTCCTACGTACGGGTCCATCCCGCACTCCTTCGGCTAACAGGTCCTCTACCCGTACAAAAGCAACGTAACCCCGCTGCTTAGGACGTCTGCATTCGCGCGCCATGTGTCCTATTAACCCGCAGTTGAAACAGCGGATCCTTCTTCTCCGCACGGACTTCTCTTGCGCCTTCCAAAGACTCATGCTCAGCTTCTCCGGCCGTAACGATAACAAGATCTCTTGAGCTCTCCCTCGGTGACTTCTTCCGCGGTTCCACAGCACTCTTCTGTCCTCTGCCGTCTCCATTCGAGGGGTAGGACTTGGGAGAACTCGGTCCCGTCCTCCATCCGTCCGACCTTCTATTATTCCTCCATCTTGTGACTATGAGTGAAAACTTAGGCCTGATATCTAATACCACAAATACAACCTTGATCTTGCTCGTGATCCTGGCAAGGTCGCCAATGTCGGGGTGTCACGGTTCTCGTTAGTGAAGGGTTAAAGCAACAGTAGACTGGATCTCCTCTCCAGGTGGTTGCTCCGACAATAACCCTTACTCACCGTCATTCTACGGGTCTTCCTTCGATCCTCTAGGCTCCACTGCATGCCCCGGAGAGTACCCCAATCAATCTCACAACCGGCCTTAAATTGCAAGATGAGTGGAGGCACAGATCGTTCCCTCAATCTGTGGCCCACCCCGACACAGAACTCTTACACAGCCTTTAAGGTCGCCAACTGGTGTTTTTAGGTGTCCAGTAACACTGCAGTGGTGAGGTGTAATTGTGGTAATTGTGGTAAGAGCAATTTCAAATAATATGGTATCAGGCAGGTCACTCTGTTTTACTTCATTACACGGTCACAAGATAAATGGAGGGGATGATATCAAACACCAAAGAGTTTTGGTATTTTACTTAAAAGACAACGAGAGATATATATGCATCAATGTATCAGGAACAATATTTGACAACTGCTCAATCCATAGCAGAATAATCTGGAGCGCACCGATATGGCAACATCCGGCAGCCCCTGTGTCGCCTGTCAGATATCAGCTGACCGGGGCCCTCGCGACCGTGAGAAAAGATTAGTACTTGTTTTCTAATTCTATCACGATCCCCGTTTATTTAACTTTTCGCAAAACACTGTAATTAACATTCACCTGGCATACTTATGATTTCACTGGCCTCACGATCAATATCTTATTCACACTGCACTCACAGCGACTTTTCACCGTACCAAAAGATTACTCTATTCTTAATAATATTTACTGTGAGTGCACTCGCTTGATCACTGAACTTTTCTTTATATCTATATTTTCTCTTAAAGAGATATCACTGGCAATCACTTCACGTATATGATATTATTCAGTACACAGGCATGTACATAGATAAATCAGTAATCAAATTACAGGCATATATATATATATATATATATATATATATATATATATATATATATATATATATATATATATATATATATATATATATATATATAAATCATGGAGATCAACACACAGGCATTTATATCAATAGATCTTGGAGATCAATACACAGGCATTTATATCAATAAATTCTAGGCTCATAGCCTAACACCAATATCTGGTTTACTACCAATATATATAATAATAATAATCAGAGGAAATTAATAATAGTCACAGTAAATTCTTTGATGAATCCTGGTGCTTGCACACACCCACACATAGATATATCTGTAAACTGATACTGTGAGCGCTCTGGGTAGCCTCACCACACACTGTGCTCTCTGTGACTTAGACTCAGGTGAGACTTGCTCACGACATATAAAATATTCTGACAAGTATACATGTAGCTAACTAAAGGGGAAATGGGAGGGTAACTGTAAACACCTACTTCACCTATCCTAGGATGACAGTTGGGTTGTAGCTCCTGGTCCAGGCTCTCGCCTCGTTCACCCTCCAGAAACACAAGCCAACGCCTTAGGATTTTCGCGTCTCGCCGCTTTCTGTACACTGCAGGTCCGTGCTTCTTCCTCTACAGTACGTCGCAGGGTTGAAATCGGTCTCCTGGCCGACAACTTTCCTCCCAACTACGGCAGCCAGCCTACGTCTCGGCGGTCGTCGCACGTTTCCCAATTAGTCCTTGTCACTGTACTCCCAGAGGAACTGCCTCTCACCACTACGAAGTCACTGTGAAGTTATCAGCCGTCCCCGACGACACTGCTTAAGCTCCACACGCACAGCACCCGACTTCAGAGCACTTGAAGCTCACTTCACTGTCAATTCCCTCGTCGTCTAGATATATCGCTAGGTATTTGGGAAGACTTCTCGACGTGCTTGCATCCAACTGTTGACTCGTAGGGTTCCACGAAGGTGGGGTTACTGTCAAACTTGACAGGATCGTCGATCACACGTTCAACCTGGTTGACAAGGCGGTCAACCCGGTTCACTCACAGTGGATTGGCCCGGCCACTAAGCTGTCTCTTATACTGGTGAACTGCCAAGGACGTCGCACGTCCTTATCTGAACCACATCGGGGTTGCAGGAAGACCTCACAGAGTGCGCGCTAACAACTGGAGACGCTTACATCCACTGGAGTTCGGTAAATCCGTCACTCTGACAGGATGACCGGTCGCACGTCCTGCCTCTCGGACGTGTCGTGAAAGATTGATAGCGCTAAGGCGCCACCACGGCTGGACTCCCCCTGCCTATGTGACGTCACTTTTTCCAAAGTCGGTTTTCATTGGCTCCCAGTGCCACGTCGCTGACGGTGACCAATCTGGCGACACTGACGTCACACAGTTTTGGCGGGAGGACAGACTCGCCAGCGCCATTTTGGCTCCCTAAAGGGCCTATCCCACAGGCCAAAATACTATATTTTCGCAAATTTCTCGGCTCATCGAGAATACTGTTCTCTCCCACATATGTTCAATTGATGCCTGCAACGTAGAGAACGCTCGGGAATAGTGGACATGACTCTTACAGCAGGCGTGGGAGAATTAGAAGGGGAGGAACACTGTCACAATATATATATATATATATATATATATATATATATATATATATATATATATATATATATATATATATATTATATATATATATATATATATAATATATAATATTATATATATATATATATAATATATATATATATATATATAATATATATATATATATAATATTAGTATATTTTTGGTAGCAGTCTTTCTTGTAAACATATGTTGTTCAATATGACGGAAAAGGTAAGATTAATAATTCTAACGCGAATTTTCTCAATATTTTTTATGTTTTTCTTCACTGTCGTCAACCTGTCCTCTTAAAAGAATGTCGCTTTTGGCCGTTTGCCCGTATGGCCGAATATGGACGTAATTTGAAAATGAAAAAAAAAATAATATAAATTTGGGATATTTTTTCAACAACAGTAAGTTAAGGGTCCGCTGATAGGTTAGGTGGCAGGAAATTCTCATAAAGTTTCAAAACGTTATGAAAAACGTTAATGGAAAGTTTCCTTTTCTAAGCTTACCGAGTAAGCAGGACGACTCAAACAGAAAACGGAACAGTACGTCACTTTTATGAGTCGATTTCATTTCAAATTACGTCCAAATTTGGCCATAGCAACATACGAGCGGAAAGTGACGTTATTTTTAAGAGGACGGTTGTCTGGTAGTTCACATCTCGTTCCAAGACCGGCCGCCTCCCATGTTTTTGGTCTGGTCAATTTATCCTACCCAAAAACATTCTTAGTCCATTGAAATCAGATTTTCAGAAATCTGCGCGGAAAACATTAGTTTGTTTGCTAGAGAGAAGAGGGGGCGAGAAGAGAGGGGGAGATGGTAGAGGAGAGGCGGGGAGAGGAAAGAGGGGAGTGAGAGAGGGGTGAGGGAGAGGGGAGAAGAGAAAAGATAGAGAAGAGAGGTGATAGGAGAGTGGAGAGAGTGGAGAGGAGAGAGGTGAGAAGGGGAAGGGGATAGGAGAGAGTAGAGAGGAGAAAGGGAAAAGAGGAGAGAGAGAGGAAAGGGGAGAGGAGAGAGAAGAGAGGAGAGTTGGGAGAGGGGAGTAGAGAGAGAGAGGGGAGAGGATAGAGAAGAGTTGTGAGCGGAGAGATGGGAGAGGATAGAGAACGGAGAGGAGAGAGAGAGGGAGGAGAGAAGAGAGAGAGAAGAGGAGAGAAGAGATGGGAGAGTAGAGAGGAGAGACGGGAAAGGAGAGAATGGAAAGGAGAGACGAGAGTTGGCGAAGGGAGTAGAGGAGAGGGAAGAGGAGAGAAGAGAGAGGGAAGAGTGGAGAGGATAGAGAAGAGGAGAGAGGATAGAGGTGAGAGGGGGAGAGGGGAGAGGAGTGAGGAGAGAGAGAGGGGAGATGAGAGAGGGTAGAGGAGAGAGGTGAGAAGAGGAGAGTCTGGAGAGGAAGAGGCAAGCAGTGAGTGTTAATACCCAAGCA